>BMAV01004232.1:101440-154378 GCA_019973955.1 Trichonephila inaurata madagascariensis | reverse complement strand
AGTTCCTTTTTAGTATTTTATCGATCTTCATGTTTTGCTTTTATATTCTTATTACGTTATTTCTTGTTATGTTCATTATCTATTATTTCTGGTTTTTGAAATATTATACAAATTTATTTTATATATATATATATATATATATATATATATATATATATATATATATATATATATATATATATATATATATATATATATACAACTTGTGACCAGAAAATTCATTGAATGAGCCTGCAGAGGTCGATGCTGTTCTAGAAGAATATAAACTCGCCGTGCGAGGTGAAGGTCAATATCTGTTTGAACATGTTTGTAATTGGCGAGGTTCCAAGTGCGTTTATTCCCAGTTAGTTTAATGCCGAGCGTGAAAGGTTTATTGTGGATTGTCGGAATGTACAAAATGGATCAGAGAATAAACATGTTGTTTTGTTTCGAAATTGGGAAATTGGCAAAGGAAACTCACGAAATGCTCGAAGAAGTTTATAAAGATGAACCCATCTCTACAGAGAGTGTTTATGAATAGTTTAAGAGTTTCTGAGAAGGACGGACCAGTCTGGAAGACGCCTATCGAGCCGGCAGGCCAAAAACTACACGCAACCCGGATAACATTGAAAGAGTTAAGCAGCTTGTGGAAAACGATTGTCATCTGACAAAGTGAATGATTGCGGAAGAACTGGGATTTGCACAGTAAGTGTTCGCCTCATACTCACTGAGGACTTGGGAATACGACAGACTCGTACCCCATCGTTTAACGCCTGAAAAAATGGAAATGCGACTTGGCGCTTGCAGAGACTTCATTGACATGGCAAATGTAGATAGAAATTTCCTGAACAACATCGTCTCAGGCGATGAGAGTTGGTATCTGAAGTACAATCCCGAAAGAAAAGGACAAAGTTTGGAGTGGCGGAGTCCGTCGGTGCCTAAAAATCCAAGCTACGGTTGGAAAAATCACGCATAAAGACAATGCTCATCTCATTCTTGAACTCTAAGGATCTCATTCACAAAGAATTCCTCTCTGAGAGTACCGCATTGAATACTGTTGCCTACTCCGAAGTTCTGAAGCGTTTACTGCAACGGATCCATCGCGTTCATCCTGAGTATGCCAAGCAAGGCTATTAGACTCTTCTTTACGATAATGCCAGACCACACACCGCCTTGGTTGTATGGCAGTTCCTGGCGGCGAATGAAGTTGTGACACTTGATCATCCCCCTTACTCATCTGATTTGGCACCTGCAGACTTCTTCCTCTTCCCCAGATTGAAGTCAACCCTGAAGGGAAAGAGATTTACGGACATCACCGACATTCATATCAACGTGACGGCCGAACAGAAAGTCATACCGAAAAAGAACTGTTTTACAGGAATTTCAAGAACTTATATACTCATTCCCAACAATGCGTAACCATCCATCATGGAGATTATTTTGTAGGACAGTAAATTGTATTTGATGCTGTGCAATACTGTATTTGAATATAATTATAATTTATATATAATTATTATAATTATATTATAATATGTTATAATATTATTATTTATATATAATTATTTATATATAATTATTATAATTTATATATAATTCAATCAAAACACAGGAATCAATAAAAAAAATCGAAACTAAATGAGTCCTATAACATAAAAATCCCATTTCAGAATATCAATGGCGAATATAGAAGACAAAATTCTTACGTTATCAAACAAAATTAAAAAAATATATATATCAAATAAAAATTTATAAAATATCCAAGTGCAACCTCGGACTTAGGACCGATATATATATATAAGGTGTGATAGTTAAATAACCGGACTAGTTTTAAAAATAAACTTTCTTGAAGACGATGTACAAATGCATGTTAATCACCTTTAACATACTCCCTTTCTGTACCAATACATAGCTGCATATGAGTTTTTCAACGTTCAAAACAGCGCTACGGATCATTAAGTGTTACCATCTTCAGTAAGTCTACCATTTTTGCCATTACGTCTTCTAAAGACAGACAATGTGTTCCCATCAATGCATTGTTCACTTAAGGAAGACGGAGTATGGTGTGAGGTCTGGCGAGTACGGTGGATGTTGGAGTACAATAATGCATTTCTTCTCCAATAACTGTTGAGCGCGTTGTCTTGATGCAGAATACACGTACTGTTGCTCTGTAAATCTGGTCTTTTCTTCATCCCTCTTTCTTTAAGTTTTCTTAGGACATCAATTTAGTACTTCTTTTTACAGTTTGGCCCATAGGTACTCATTAAATCATGATGGCGTCATGTAGCCGGCTGTATTGCGTAGTGTCGTAGTTTATTTGTTCTGTGTAGTGTCGTCCATGCTTTATGTTTTTAATATGCCTATGTGTTTCATGATGTGCTATAAACTGGATTAATTTTCAAGACTTCCTCGTCAATCTCATCAGTAAGCAACATCAACAATAATTAAAAATTGAACCTATAATAAGAAATTTCTTCCATTGGCCACGCCCTGTCCTTTCGATACAGCACCATCCACTCGCCACGACATTATAGTTATCACATTACCACTCTCCGGAAATATTAAAACATTTCATATATATATATATATATATATATATATATACTACATTTAAAAAGCGTTGGTATAAACTTAATTATTCATATAGAAAAAGGTTCCAAAATGAATTTTTTTTAAAAAAAAACAATTTATATACTTGAGCGTAAAGTATTAATAGTCAAAAAAGAATCTCAAGGGATTTTTAATAGCGAATATTTCTACGAAAAGTAATAAAACGTAAGCATAATGGCCGCATTATATTATGTAGTTTAAGATTGAAAATATCGTTATTATATATTGAAGCTCTGATATTAATTTTATAGGATAATATAAAACTATTAATTACATGACGAAATTTTTTGAGGTAAAAACTCATTATCATTTTATGGTTTGTAATTAGAAAAGAGAAAAAGAAAGTAACGAGAAAAAGAAAGAAATTATTCTAAAGAACTCATTACAAAAAATACAATTCAAAATAGAAATTAAGGAAGGAATATGGCTTCCAGACACAATGAAGTGTGTCTTTCTGATTGTATTTTAAACTTAATGAAATTCTTTAACTGCTAATTATGTATTCAAATTAGTTTTGTTTCGACAATGCTGATATTATAGCCTGTATGAATCAAGTGTGACTTCCTATTCTTTCCTATTTCTTTTTTATTGCATCTGAATCAACGTTGATTGAATATTTTTTGTGGTTGAATAATTCTTAAATTATACAACTACAAAAATTTTAACAAATTTATTAGTTGTTTGTTGTTTTACTGCAGATTGCTCAATTGTACTATATTTCATAAAATGTGATGTAATTAACGTATAGATCGAGACATTACCGAAGTTGGCAACTTTGCTTTGTCCATATCTTTATTCTTAGCATCATAACATGATATTTTAATCAGGATATATCTTGGCTTCAAATAATGATTTTGACATACTCGTACAATTATCGTGGTTTATATTTTTTGAGCATTGATCACTATTACAAATGTTAAGAAAAGAAAAATTTCTGAATGGCATCCCTCCATCAACAAGTACGTGGTATAAAACTAATCACTACTAGCTGTATATTATTGAAAATAAACTTCTGTTCTTATTTAGGAACAACAAAAAGTGAGAGATATTGTGAAGAATATTTTTATACGGGTTTTTTTGGAATTTATTGAAAACGTCTCTATATTCTAATGTGTTGTTTGTGGAAAAATACTGCCAAACAATTGTATGAAGCTATCATTATTTATTGATCATTTATACACCAATTATTCATATTTCAAGCACAAAAATTTTATTTTAAGCGTTTGCTCAAATATAAGAAATTTATGCATAGATAATGTTCCGGGGAATGACTGTCCTTTCTTTGTCAACTGTTTACCACAGTTCATCTTCTGAATGCGGCGGTGGCAAGAATGCAAGTTACGTCTCAGTCGTGCTCGATTGGTGAGAGATCGGTGAAAAATGGTAGCCAGAAAAACACAGTATATTTGCAGAACGTGTTGTATTATATGTATCACGTGAGATAAGGCCTTATCCCGCAAGTAAATAGATTAAGTACCCTCCAATGGAAGAAGAGTATCACTGGTCATACCAAATGGTCCACGTATGGTTAGCTGTTATAGTGTCCTATTGTACACGACTGCGTCCTCAACCATGATGCCACGTTGTCGTGAGACGAAATATTTTGTAAATGCAACTGCATTGGACTCGGCACTACACCCGTGAACTACGGTTATCATAGATTTAACAGAAGTGTGATTGCTTTTTATCTAATAACACTACCAACTGTCATTCCTTCGTCCACGTCGCTTTTAACAGGCACCATTCCAAAGCGAGTTACATTCTCTGTGGGATCAATGGCAATTTTAATTGATGACATGAGTTTAGGCTACTAGCAAGGATAATGGTTCGACGGGTAATGGTTCTGGACATTATGAGAAAACCAAGATGCCTTGTACATGTTGTGAAATGGCTTGTGGAGCCCCCCTACACCTTGCTGGTGAAATGTGCCTATCTTGAAGTTTGTGTAATTTTCTGGTCACTCCTTGATGCTGCATTTGAATGTCACATTTAGTTGTTGTTGTTGACGTGTGTTTTTTATCCTGGGAACATATGAAATACAAGTGAAGAAGAACAGTAAACATACAGTGCAACAGAAAAAAATACACATTTATTACAGATGATGATCCCAGCAAATAACAAGAAGGGGTGCGCTGCTTTCCTTTTAAAACGGGAATCCATTACAGGCGAAAGACCGACTTCTTTTCCGAAGAAGATACAACTATGTCTTACTCGGGATTTCATACTGGATGGGCGACGTCACATTTTATATACAAGAACACTGATTGTAATTAAAGCTATTTTTCCCCCGTTATCTCATGCATGATTTAGAATTTGGTGATGGATAAAAGTTAAATTATTGTATAAAAAAAATTAATCTTTAATTTCCAAAAAAAAAAAAAAAAAATCTAAAATCACTTCTTTTATTCCTTTTCATGAACATTACATTCAAAACCTTAGATATTAGGTTTTCTAAGCATTCAGACTTCTTAAGTAATGATATGAATGTCAAGAAGTGATTTAAGTCTAAATTCCATCAAAGGACATTGGACTGATTGACAGGGCTACCACGAAATAAATCGAACTATATCTCATAGTCCAAACATAAAGAAGTATGATAGTCAGAAAATAAAGACACCAGTTCATACATTGCCTTGCCATCTGGATGTGATTCCTACTCTAGAGAATAATAGTGACTAAGCTTTTGAGAGAGAGATAATTTTTATGGGTCATTAATTGAGTTAAAATTTAAATTGTGTATGTAGATATGCAATTAGGGATCTATATACAGTCAGTTAGACAGTTGGTTAGAGAAGAAAGAGAGTTAATAACCAGTAAGATAAAATGTGCAGTTAGTGAGTGTTTAATAACATCGCATTCCAAAGAAACGAGATAGCTGTTGATGACCAGCCTCGTACTTTTGGTCAAACGGTGAGGACGAAAGATGAGCTAGTACTCCACTCTCAAAATAACCACAACACGCCAATGTGAGAGCTTTGAGCCACGACAGATTTAACGAGCATGAGCCCATTTACACGCGGTTTTTATATGGCATCACCTTACGATTCGATTACGCTAGCCATGAGCTCATGACCATGATTACTTGACTACTGCCGCCGATGCAATATCCAACAATTTTCGTTATTCCCTTCAATATCCTTTGAAAGAAGCGAATTTATTCCGAACACTAATCTTCGATATATATCTAGTTTTGATAAAAAGGCGCCCTTCTGTATTGTAATGGACTATTTAGTTAAAATACTAGCACACACTAAATCAAAATATTTAAAAAGGACAAGTAACATATTTCATTTTTGAAACAATATTTGATATATACTCTTTATCTTATTTGCAATGGTATACTCAATTTTGTGCACTCGTCATTGTTTCAAAATAATCTTCATGTAAATATTTTCATAAAAAAGTACAAATTATGAGAATAACTGCAGTTAAAATATCTAATATCGTATATAATGTAAAATTTGAAACTGCAATACTTATAATGTTTAGTTGTTTATGAATTTATTCATAAGATAATTATTAAATATATTAGAGTAGGTAACAAATAAATCACCACTAAGGATTAAAAAAATGTTGTTACTCGCATGATACGGTATAGAAAATCAAGATATTTCTCTTTTCTGCACTCATCTGGCACCTTTGTATCCAAAATTAATGCTAATACAAAAGCCTGCTCTTTCATTATTAATAAATAAGCCCGAATAGAAATAATAATGGTATCTTGTGGTCTAGAAATGACCACAGCGCATTAAATGGAGAAAAATATATGTGACGCATAAATGGATTAATATGCATTCCTTTTGTAGAAGCTCATATTGTATTTACTGTGCATTCTAACATTGTACCTTGTACGCAATCACGTAAATGAATATCCATAACTATATTTATAATATTCTTTAGCACAATTCTTGATCAGAAGCATCTGGTATAAAAGTAAAATATTCGGAGTGCATTTATCCCTATTTCTCTGGGAATAAAAAAAAAATGCAAATAAATAGTTCTGCTTTAATAAATACTCATCAAATACTGAACTTCTAGGTATATTATATTTACTTCTGTGTTTTTAAAGTAGCGAATAATACATTCAAGTTAATAAATTCCTCAATTCCTTAGTATATATTTATTATTAAAAATGTGGCAATACATTTGCTTTGTGAAAATTCGTATCCTATTTCCTTGTTTACTATCTGGCTAGTGATAAAGCGGAGACAGAACAAAAATAGAAAAATATAGGCAGAAAATTTGATTTCGTCAAAAAATGACTGCAAAACAGATTGACAAAAAAGCTGTACATTTTGTTCCATAGCATAGTAAAGTTTCTAATAAGGTTTATAATAAGTTAGAGTTCGTAGTAAGGTTCATTCACCTTACTCTGATTCAAAAGATAATAAGGTTTTGCAACCGATTATTCATCAAGAAACTTGAATTGAACTTACGTACAGAATATTAGATAAACATAAGATTGACACATAAGATCGCCATTTGTCCATTATAGAGTGGCATAACAGGGAAGCTACTTCTTCTCAGCTCTTTCGTGAGTTGTATACGGCTGCAGAGACTTGAATTTCAAGAATGACTGCTTCCAGAAGACTTCATGGAAGAAGGTTATTTGTATAAAGACCTTTTGCTTGTGTCCCTCTCAGTTCTACAAACAGGAGAGTCCGTTTAAAATGGTGCAGACATCATAGAGATTGGAGCATGGATTAATGGACAACCATTCTCTTCACTGATGAGTTCGGGTTCAGCCTAACCAATGATTTTCACCGTACTTCTATATGAAAAGAACCAGGAACCTGTTACATACCCTCCAATGTCAGAGAAACCGACCATTACAACAACGGAGGCTAGATGGTCCTTCACGTTGGATGACCACACACATCTCCATTTCCTTGAGAGAGGCACTGTAACTGCTGTTAGGTATAGTGACGAGGTGTTAAAGCTTTATGTGTTTGTCTTTCCTTGGGTGCAGTTGACCTTCATTTTCTTTTAATGGATAATAACGAGAGACCAAAAGAACTCAGCTGGTCGATTAATTTCTGGAATGTTTGAATATTCGATTATTAGATCGGCTAGTCAGTTGTCCAGACCTCATCCCAATATTACATGCGTGGTATCTGAGGAGGGCTACTGCAACTTGCAACTGTTGTCTGAAAACCATCCAATGCCTGAAAAAAGAGTTGCTGAAGGAGGGAGATTAATTGCGCATGAACTTGTAGCGGTATCTAAATAAGCCAGTAACAGCCCCCGGACAGAAGTGATCCCTTTAGTCTAGTGAAAATGTTACTAGGCTACAAACCCGAAGGCCGCGGACTCTAACCACTACATTAGTGACCTTTACTGAATTAAAGTAACGTAATTTTTTGAACTGTCGTAACGCCCTCTACAGCAAGAAAAATGATAAATAAATAAATATAAATAATAAGAAATAATAAGAAGAAAAATAAAAAAAAAATTAATAAGAAGAAAAATAAAAAAAAATTAATAAGAAGAAAAATAAAAAAATAATAACTATAAATAAAATATAAAAAATTATAAAAATAAAAAAAAAATAATAACTATAAATTAAAGACAAAAAATAATAAAAATAAAAATAAATTAATTAATTAAAATAAATAGTAAATAAATAAATTGTTCGCACGCCTATCCACCGACTCACTGGTGGAAGAGTAGTGTAGCGGTATCTAAAAAAGACAGTAACAGCCTCCGGACAGAAGTGATCATTTTTATCTAGTGGATATGTTACCTGGCTACGAACCGAAGGTCGCTGGTTCTACCAGTACAATCTCATAAATCCCCTTATTTCGAGTATAAAATCACGGTGAAAGGACTGTATATCTGTAAGAGGGGACCATATGCCCTATTAATTAATTTGCTTTGTTCTATTCTACAGCTGCTATGTTTCATACCTTCCAACTCCGATAAGTGTTAGGCACGATCATGTATGTATATTATAACTCTTGAGTGATTATTTATTTATTTGCAATATATTAATCCTATGTACATATCTGATTTCACTAAAATTGGTCCAAGAGTTTTAGAGATAATTGATCAAATCAGAAAATTCTCTTAATTTTAAATACTAGTGTTAAAAAGTATATTAAAAATACACTGCTGGCTACGGTAAATGCAACACCCTGAAGGAAGCATGCAAATAACATGCAATTTACAACATGCATTAGTGGAGGTGAGATATGAAAATGATGATATAATTTTAGCGCAGACACACATCACGCGCGCCTGTGGCGCCAACTCAAAGCGCTATTTAAGGCTTGGAGATTTCGACGATTTCAATTTCTGCAATTGTGTTTTTCTTGTGGTTTATTCAAAAAAAGATCAGTTATGTCTCGTAGAAAACAGCGATCAGCTTTTAAACAAGTATCCGAGTTCGACAGCGGAAGGATAGTGGCCTACCGAAATTGTGGATTATCTTTCAGGGAAATCGGTAGTCGTGTTGGACGAAGCCAAACAACTGTAATGCGGATATGTGACCGTTGGATGCAGGAATGTACGACGGATCGACGTGGTCGATCGCATCCACCTCAGTACATTACTTCAAGTGAGGACAGGCAAATTGTGCGCGTGGTAGTGACGGATCGCTTAGTCACATCATGAACCATAGCACAGCACATTGAGTATGTAACACATCATTCAGTGTCTGAGCGTACCATCCGAAGCAGTTAACAGCAGAGTGGTCTCTCCGCAAGACGTCCAGTGCTTGGTTTATCCTTGACGCAGAACCACAGAGGTCTCCGTCGGCAATGGTGTGATGAAAGAAGGATGTGGGCGGCAGAATGGAATGAAATTGTCTTTACTGTTGAGTCACGCATCTGTCTGCAACACCACGATGGTCGGATTCGAGTCTGGAGACACTGTGGAGAGAGGATGCTGAACAGCTGCGTTATGCACCGCCACACTGGTCCTGCACCGGGTATTATAGTATGAGGCTGTATTGGATATCACTCTCGCACTCCTCTAGTACGCATTGCCGGTACTTTAAACAGTCAGCGCTACATCTCCGAGGTGTTGAAGCCAGTTGTCCTTCCTTACCTTCAGGACTTGGCCACAGCCATATTTCAACAGGATAATGTGTGACCACACGTGGCACACATTGTCCAAAGATTCTTCGTCAATCACCAGATGGAATTGCTTCCCTGGCCGGCTCGCTCTCCGGATCTTTCACTGATAGAAAGCATGTGGTCCATGGTTGCTCAACAATTGAACCAGATTACACCCCCAGTTGCCACACCAGATAAACTTTGGCAACGTGTGGAAGCTGCTTGGTCTGCTGTACCCCAAGAACACATCCAAGGTCTCTTTGAATCAATGCCGAGGTGTGCGGCAGAGGTGATCTCCAACAATGGCGGCTACTCTGGCTACTGATTCTGGCAGGAACCACACTTCACGGAAGTATATAAATTTAATCATTTGATACTTGGTCAACATGTTATCTACAAAATAAATTTTGTTGTGTTATGTCTTGTCTTTCTTGGTGTTGCATTTACGGTGGCCAGCAGTGTATATTTCCCACTGAATTTTATGTAAAATGAACCAATGTCAAAGCATTTAGCTTTTCCTTTTATAATATACCTGTGACACAAAAATAAATTTGCTCTTGTGCACTAACATCTTGTAACATCTAAAGATATACTAAACTTCTGTGTTAATAACTGTTGTCAATAAATATAAAGTATATATATTCCCTTATCCTTTTTTTTACATAATTTTTTTTTCCTTTCTACGGGAAGACATAAAAAAAAATATTTCTACACTAAAGAACTTATGCTTTATTTAAGTAGATTTGTGTATTAATAATTAAATATAATATATACACATATTATATATAAACAAAGTGTTATTACATAATCGATAAGAGAAATATTGCTAATTCCGCAGCCCATTGGATAGCAATTCTTGTCACTGCTTTTGGCGGAAAATAAGGATTTGAAGCTGTCAAAAGGGTATCTATCTTTTCCGAGATGTGACGTGATGGCAAAGCCGATCCATCACGCCCGAATGTCTGCTGAAGTTAAACTCTTATATCACTGCCTTCTATCAATGCCATTACATAGAATTCAATCTTTTTATCCCGTGTATGGAATGATCTGCCGTAATTCAACCTCTGCTAATCTTTATCCTTTTATTTGTTCTTCCTGAATATTTTTCCCATAAAATCTATATTTATATATTTTTCCTCCTTAATTTACACACACATTTTTTTTTAAAAAAATGAATGATTTTTTTAAATAATATTTTAATTATTTTCTCTTTAACTCCTGCTTATTTTATTCTGATTTTAAATATTAACAACATATTCTATTTATTCAAATCTAAGCCACCATCCATTCTAAGCCGCACCCAAGTTCTCAACACGTTTGTGTGAAAAAGTTAAAAGAGTGTAAAAAGGTTTCTTGGTATTCGATATTTGCGAAATAGAACAAAATTTATGATGAGCACACTAATAAAAAGTGAATAATTTATTTATTTATCCAGTATTAAATTTTTAAATATATACATGAACCTGTTCTAACTGTCTGTTTCATAATCAATTTTCTCCATCCAATAAATTCCCCCCCTTCTATTTTAAGCTTCCCCCGGCTTTCAATACCATTAACATTGAGGGGGAAATGCGGCTTAGCTTCAAATAAATATGTTAGTTAATTTTTTTAAAAAAAATGTTTAGATGTTCCATCTCCATTTTCACTTCTTTTTCCTGTGAGTTTCATTTTTAATTTTATTTCGCAAATAACCAATTGGCTCACATTCGGTAGTTTTGCTTTTACCTACGAATACCGGTACAGCAGTTTAGATCGAATGTAAATACCATGTTCTGCATGTAGAAATTGGCCAGAAAGGAATTATTATTCGTAAGAAAAATACTACCTGTAAATCTTTATTTATAGAATTTTTAATTACTAATTTTCGAAAAGAATTGTTACTCAAGAGAGAAATAACTCGAAAATATGCATTTTTAAAAAGACACGCCCTCACACATACTCAAGCATATAAACACACACGTCTTTGTCGGTTACTTATGTTTAAGAAACCGATATTCAAAGTAGATACGAACACCCCAGGTGGACGGGGAGTGGAAAGTGATACATAAGGAAACAAGGATGTTGGCTCATGATCTCTCTCAAGTGTTTGATTGTATATCACACGAGGATATGAGCTTATCGCATTGGTTTTTGTTTCTAGTTTCCCTAGCGTCATGGGTTGTCAAAATCATAAACGCGCGTACGCACTAAAACAAGAGAAACATTATAAACAAATTGGAGGAGAGGTAGATTTAGATACCTCTGAATGTTCAAGAGAAAACTATTGTCAATTTCTCAGATTAAATTAAGGTGTGTTGGAAAGCTAAAATCTAATTTTTGACAGTGTACATTTTCAAATTGTACAGATTTTAACCTTTCTAAAAGTATTTTACTTTAACCTTTAGAGTAGTTAGAAGCCCTTAAAATCATTTTTAAATAATCGTTGAAACTGGGCCACACCCATTTGAATGGCGAAAAATGTAAACAAAGTGCTTCGTTTTTGCTTAAATTTGAACGTCTCATATAAACCAAAACATGTATTTTTTATTGTAAATTGAGCCCTTTATTTTTTTATTTCCTAGCCGATTAGAAGCCTCACTGTATGTATTAAAATCAATTTATCTCAAAATGTAAATTTCGATGTTCGATGTACCTTTTCTGAGAAACTACTGTTCACATGTATGTAAATACCAAACCAATAGCCCTCGTGTCGCTTCAGAGTGCGTCGAAGAACTAAAATAAAAAACCTTATTACTGTGTATGTATGTATAAACAAGAATCACACATACTAAATTGCCATAAATCTACTAAAGAAAAGCAATATAGAAAAATATAGGTCAAAAACAAGTATTATACAAATTTTTTAATTCAATTCCTACTTAGATCAACAAAGATAAATTTTATTTTAGCTACTTTTTTATTAAATAATTACAATTAATATAAATATGTATATACATAGGACAGAATCGCAACATTAAAGGGTCATTAATTTTTATTAATTATTATTAAAGTATCGTATGGTGATCCAAAAAAATCGGGTATGTAAAATTTCAGTTGAACTGAATGCATTAAAACGTGAGAAAAAAAATCTTTTAAAGTTTTGACCCTTGTGGCTAAAAATGAAACCAACGTGACCGTAAATGTAATTACTTAAATAATTAGTTTCAGTCAATTAATTTTAATTAATTATAATTAAAGTATCCTATTTTTACCCAAAACAATGGTGTATAGAAAATTTCAGCTCAAATGAGCTTTTTAAAATGTGAGAAAAAACCTTTTTCAAGTTTTGACACAAGTCGCCAAAAGGTCTCTAAGTCGCCAAAAAGAATGACAATGTGGCTGTTTTTTTAATTCTTTGAATAATTAGTTTTAATCCATTAATTTTTATTGATAATAATTCAATTACTGTATTGTCATCCAAAGTAATCATGTATAAAAAATTTTACACTCAATGGAGCGCTTTAAAATGTATTTTATAACCGATTGAAAATTCCGCGAGGATAAATATATAAATATAAAGAAAGTGTGAGCTAATAGTAGGAATTGATTAAGATATCCTCAGTAGAATAGTGAGCGTTACATTAATGTCGCACAGCAAAGCTGCGCGAGGGTTATTGGCAACGGATTTCGTAATTTTGAGCCATGGTCAAGCGACGAGGACGACAGCTAAGCTGGCACCAACTTTGCTAACTTCGACACTTTAAAAAAGGAGGACGTTTGAGCCTTGGCGGGTTTAATGTGCCGCGACTCCCTCTACATAGCGTGTCTTCAGGGGCACGAGACATGCCAGCTTCGAGTGCATGACCGTGGCCACTAGGCTATCGAGGCCAACCTCAGAAATATAACAGCAAACCCTTAGTCTTAAGAACTAAAGGATTAAACTTAGTTTTTAGTCTAGTCTATATTTGCCTACAACACTGGAGGGACTGGAATGAGAATTAATGTGACAATACAGTAGAGTAACGTACAATCCCGTAACCCACATGGCGGGGGGTCCAGAAACTCTGAGGGGCCCAAAGCCTGACTTACATCAAGTACGAAAAATCCTTTATAAGATAAGCTTGGGCCCCAAAAACTCATTTTGCTGGAGGAGCCTGATATACTCCGTTACGCCACTGTAACAATAAAGATGTGTTTGTGTTATATAGGGTACAACTTTCCAACTTATAATAATCTATGTTTTAAGGGAAACACGATTAAACAGTTTGGAGATTGCTGTCGTAAGCGAGATATGAGTAACACATTTTCTAATAAAATATTGATAAAAGATGAACTGCTTTTTTTTATCTCTTGATTGAAAATCTTTAAAATTTTCAAAAGAAAGAATAGGGAGGAATGTTTCATGGAATTTAACATCGTATATATCGTTTTCAAATTAATGAATATTATCAAATGAACGTCTATTCCTTTATTTTCATTATACTTCTAAGGTGAACAGTAATTTATAAGATAATAAGCGTATAAAAAACGTGAAGTACATTTATCACTAGTTCTTTGTTCTGAGCTTCCACTTTTCAAGAACCTTTCAATACGTTTTTTTTTTTCTTTATTCCTACCACTCTTTCCTGCAACCAAAGAAGGTAATGCTTTATATTTCCGAAAAATCTGTTAGATGGGTTTCCTTAAAAAAAAACTTACCTTAAAGTTACTTAAAAATACATTTCTCGAATATTGAATATTTTTTTTTCTCTTCCTGATTCGCCCTTTTTATTGTAGCTAAAGAAAGTAGCGTTTCATATTTCTAAAAATCTGTTAGATGAGCTTCCATCTAGAAATTTTGTTGGATTTGGATACAGAAAAACTATTTTTAGAATGAAAGGAGACGTAGATCTGAATCAATATCAATGTTCTCAATTCAGGATTTGTGCGAAGATGTACTTTTAGGTATCCGCTTGTTTTTTAAACATTGATATAAACAGACTATGCAACAGTTCTTCTATTCTATGGTAAAAAAAAATTCTTAAACAGCTACAAAAGAAAAAGAAATTACATAAGAAATTAGTTTTAGTCATTTTCTAAAAGCAATGTAGTTTTAATTTTTCAAAATATGCAAAATGGTAAAGTATGCAAATTGATAATTTATAATTATATCACAGCAGTTTTTGTGTTAACTAGGATACAACTACTTCTAAAAGTAAATTTTATGTCAAAATCACGATTTTTTTTTATTAAATTCATGAAAAATAACTAGAAAAACACTGACATGTTTGTCTTATCTTGATATCTTATTTAAAATGAGTTTAAAAAAGGAAGTCATTTCACAAAATAATGTACCCCTTTTTATAAAAATTTTAGTAAATAACAACGAGGAGATTTTTCTTTGTTTTAATTTCTTTTCTACAGTTTTATTTGACTACCGTCATGTTTATAGATACGATAATTGTTTTTTAAAAATTTTTATACTTTATTTAACATTACTGAAATTTTTGAATAACTTTCAATTAAATAACATTGAATCTTTTTCACTTGGTGAATTTTTTTTAGAATAAACACAAAATAAGTAACACGCGTATTAATAAAATCAATACTTCATTAGAGATAATTCAAGAAAGTGTCTTGAAATTGCTCAGGTTTCTTTTTTAAAGTACCAAGTATACTACTAGTAAGAAAACTCACATTTAACATATAAAATAAAATTGAGTAAAAAAAAATTGGTAAAAAGAAAGATGTAATTACATGAACATTTTGGAAGCAAGAAAAGTATGCGCGTACAGGACAAAAAAAATTGAGGTTTTGGCGATAGGATGGCATATTCTTAGGTGAAAAGAGAGGATGGTATTTTGCATTAATATTCGTATTAGTCACACCGGTCAAATGTTTGCTCATTAAATATTTTGTAAGTACTTAAAACTTCGAAAAAAAAACATTCAGAACTTTAAATTAAATAGGTCTATTAATTACTTAAATTGAACATATTTAACTCATTTTACTGACAGATTTTTTTTAAAAGAAAACATTGATGGATGACATTTTCACCAAATAAACTTCTGGAAAGACTAAATATTTCCCTTTAATAAATTTTTAAAAATATATTTCTTAATATATTTAATTATCTCAAAATTTGAAGGTGGAAAGTTTTGTAGCTTACACTATAAAAATTGGAATGCATAAAATATATTTTGAAGTAACATGCGAGATATATTGAATAATCATAGTTCTATTCCCACCCAAAAAATTACTTCATGCTTTCAGATCTTTTCAATTACAAAAAAAAAAAAAAAAAATGTTAAATTAATTTAAGATTTTATTTATAGACATTTTTATTCGCGTTTATAAAAAAAATTGCTTAACTTTACAAACCTTACTTAGTTATGTAAAATGGATCAGAAGTTGAAAATTAATAGCTATCACAAATATAAAAATAAGAATTTTTCAAAAAAAGAAGATTATTTGTATCATTTAATTTGGTATACATAAAAAAAGTAAAAGGCAAATCACCATCAAAATTATCATAATTCATAATTTTTCAAGCATTTCTCTTAAGAACATAAATATTTAAAATCATATAATTGTTAAACAAAATTTTAATACAAATAACTTTTCTATAAATTTTGCAATAAACATTGAAACAAAAGTTAATAATATATTATTTCTTATCGTGATATCTCACTTTTTTTCTTCAAGAAATGTTATTTTGTTTTATCAAATATCATTTACTTAAGGGACATTCCAAGTTAAAAGCACTAATAATAAAAACTATGCGATGTTACTTTTGTGGCCAACGAAAGACGCAAAAATTGTGAAGAGAAATAAATTGGAAATAATTTTTCTCTTTCCAAATAATATATATTTTTCTTTTTTATACTCTTCTTTTTTGCTTTAACTCGAGCTGCAAGCTGTTGAATAAAACATCAACTTAGATAGGTATCTATTTTTTTACTATTTTGTGAAAACACGTAAAAAATATCTTAAACGTATTTTCGGAAACACCAGGAAACAGAATATGTTTTTATATTCGAGTTGCATCTATTTATGTGTGTTTTAGAAGACTTACCGAAGAGCACACTTTGAAATTTACTTTAAGTGACTTAATTTCTCAGAAATAATACTATTAAATAAGATTAATTAAATTACTATTCTTCTTTTACTACTTATTACTTTACTACTTATTATTACTTTTATTACTTTTGTTAAGTTTCCTGATCAGATTTAAAAATAAGAGTAAATATAATATTTACGAAAACATTTCAAATAATTTATGTTCTGACAAAATAGAAAATTACTTCCACTGCGAATAAATAAGTGTAGTAGTAAATCATTTATTTAGTGAGGATAAAAACAAATGAATTTTCTAATTCCTTCTATCTCTGTAGAAAAAAACGATTCTTTAAGACAGGGAGAATATGTTTGGATGAAGAATTAGGTGTCATAAAGCTTCAAATAATTCAAGTTTAATATGGGAATGGTATGCCGAAAATAAAAATAACCCATGTATTCCGAAGAAGATTATTCTCTTCGAGTCTTAAAACGTTCAGTGATTTTATAAGAAAAGATGATGAGATCTGGTAAAATATAATTTAATTCGCTTGCGGCTAAAGGGGAATTCAAAATATAAGGAAAATAATGCACGTTAAAATGATGATAGAAACTAATAAAAAGTAAATAAAAAAATTTGCATACCACTGCATAAAACATCCAAACATAGTAACATGGAAATAAATACATTAAATATACATTGGAAAGTAAAAAATAATGGGATTGTAGTATATAAATATTTTGTAATAAAATGCAGCAACATCGCCAAGAATACATAAATGGGCGGTTCATTTTCAGGGCTTTCATTAATACTCGATTGATACATGTGAAACTTTTTCTGAGGTGATTGTAGACACAAAGGAGAATTAAGACATTAACCATCCAAGCGGTCTGCACGTAAGATTCCTCCATTCCAGAGATGCATTTTCTGCCTTCAAGCAAGATTCCCAAAAGCGGCCGAGCCGCATTCTTAAAAATACGGATCAACCACTTTTGAGAATCCCACCTGAAAGCAAAAAAATATGTGCGGTGCATTTTTGAAGCATCTCCAGAATGGCAAGACTTAAAGTGCAGACCGCTTAGAGGGTTAAACTTGTGGAATGTAGATGCATGGGTATTCCATTTTGGAAATTGTTAGGGAATTCAACATTCCTCGATCTCCAGCGTCAAGAGTGTGACTAGAATATACAAGTTCAGACAATGCAGTTATTGAACGTGTCTACCTTAAAGAGTGAGATCAGTGACATCTGCATGGAGTATATTTCATTTCTATCATACTGGTAATTTTGCGTCAGTAATCATCAGCGTGAAGCCTTCGGAAGACATGTTAATGAGGATAATGCCCAAGAATTTAGGATATTGCTTAGACATTACTGTAGAAGACCGATTACAGTGTCCTTATTAAAAAACACGATATTGGCTGAAGTGCCTCTGCTGACCCCATGAGCATAACGATTGGACAATGGATGACTGGCAAAACGTTGCTTCGTCAGATAAGTCATTCTTCCAATTGGTAAAATCTGATGATCAGTTGTGAATGTGGCTCATATACCACAAGGTCTTGCTCCTAAGTTGTTAACAAAGCACTCTGCAAGCTGTTGTTAAATCCACAGTGACGTGGGCTGTTTTTACATAGCGTGGAGAGAGAGACTGAATACTCTAGCCAAAATGAAGCACATATTTACTGGAAATGTTTGGAGACGATTCATTACTATTCACTCACCTAAACAATGATTGAATTTTCCAGAACGTCAATGCACTCTGCCAACGATCCTCTTTCGTGAATGGTTTCAAAAACATTCTGAACATTTCCAGTAAATCATTTGGCTACCCACAATTCCAGGCAAGAATTCTGTCGAACATGTATGGGGCATAATAAATTCTATCTTGCATATATGTGACATAATAAAAAGTTAAATCTTGTAGAAAATTTCGTGCCGGAACACCTCTGCAATTACTGCTGAAGAAGGCTATTGCTATTTCTTCAGGAAAAATTTCTGACGCGTCTTGCTAAATTAATGTAACGTAGAGTATTTAAATTTTTAGTGCAAAAGGAAGCTCTCACAATATTAAGAGATATCCTATGAGCATTGGTTCTTCTTTACATAAATGCGGTGAGTTATAAGCAGAATTTTAGTAGGCGCGATTGCTGAGTGCTGAATTCAAAGCTCTTAATTTTTGTAGAGTGCATATCCAAGATCTGATTTTACTTAAAACTTGACGAATAATAAATATTGTTTCAGATTAAATAGAATTGAATTTTAAAATCTGTGCGTTGTGTGGTAAGGAAGTTACAGAGGATTTGTTTTTAATAAGATGTGATCTTCATACTTTGACCATGGTTAAAAATTACGGAGCCCCCAATCTTATATAAAGCCTCTCTTTTGTTGCTCTAAAGAGAAATTGGCTCAAAGTTCAAAATTTTTATATGTAATTTACTTTTTTATGAAATCTTAAGCTAAGAAAACGGTTCATTATTCTTGAGTTATATTTGTTTTTCCTGATTTCTTAAAAATAAATCCTGAGCTATTTTTCTGCAATGATTTCTCTGATACGCTTATAATAATTATATCACGTATTTTTAAACATTGTATTAGTGGAGGCTAAGTGTAAAATTTTTTAAAAAAAATCATTTAAGTGATTATATTCCTACTAGGAATTTTTAAAACACATTCCCGAAATCGTTAACTTTATATTGTTGAAACTTTTAAAAAAATATACCGTAAAATCCTGCGTATAACGCGCACCTGTACTTTAGAGCTGCATTTTTTTTTTATTTTTAGGTAAATTCGCCGTATAACGCGCAACCCCTTTTTTACGAAAAAATCTGAAATATTGGTATACAATGCTCTTATGTTTTGAAGTCATCTATACGAAGTATTATCCCAGACTTTTGAAAAAATAGTATACTTCTAAGACTATAACTCTTTTAGTTCATAACGCATGCCATTTCTTTTAAATAAATAGTATTTAGATATGTGTAGAATTAATTTTTTTTATATGCACATCTCTTTTGTTATTTTTAAAGCTATCGTTTTATACCCGGCGTATAACGCGCACCTTTAAATTTCGATCTTATTTTTTGTGTTAAAAGTGCGCGTCATACGCCGGATTTTACGGTAAGCAAATATCACCGATATCTGTTTAAAAGACAAATACCGACCCCTGAAAAACCTTTCTACCATCTCAAATGCAGTGGAAAGTAATAGTTTCTTCGTGCAGAAAAGTAAACATCTTAATACTTTCTTGACTTAGGAAAGAGAAGTAGAATTTCAGAACAAATAAAAAACAAACAGTGAAGTTTTATTTTTAGAATAATAAAAGAGCTTTCTAAAATGTTTTGAACTCTTTAATTAATCGACTTAATTTCGAATTTTTTTCTTCAGTCCTTTATTAATATCTTTATCTTAGAATTAATTTCCAGGACACGGGATGTATTCATTAGTTCCTCAACGCTTTTAAAGTTACTCGTTTAAAAATATTGAATTTCACTCTTTACTAATATTTCATTGATATTAACATGACTTAACTAAAACATAACAGTTCACTTCTGCTCATAGTAAGTCTTACACTAATAGCTAATATTTCCCAAATAGTATCTTCTACACATTGTGAATATTACATAAAAAATATCAAAAATTAGTAAAACGAATACATAGTATTATCGTTGCAAGGGTTAAGAACCTTTAAAAACGTTATTATACGCACAGGATAAAAAATTTATAAATATATCATATCATTTTATTGGTATTACCTTGTGTGTTTTTCCTGAAATGAGATGAACTGATTTCTATTTCTTATTGAATATGAATAATATTTAATACACACATATAAATAAATAATAATTTATTTAAAAAAAAATTCTTTCTTATACAATTTTTTGCTCAATATACCTTATAGAAATGTTAAGAAATGCCAATAGTCCTTCACTAGTTTATTGAAAAAAATTTCAACATCCTTGTATAAAATTGTCATGTTGACAAATTATTTCAGATAAAGGATAACTGTTAAATATTAGATTTTGATGCCATTTTAACAAAAAACTGTAAGTCGTTTTTCACATGCCTGTTTCGATCTGCAACAGTAAACAAATTATTATACACATTTTTTGTATAAGAACTATACATTCCTCAACAAGAAGTGGTCCCGGCAGCCTAGTGGTCAAGGCTTGGCTTGTCACGAGTTTGCGCCCAGTACAATTAAAGACCCGCCGTGTAAGGGAGCGATGCATGTTAAATCTGTCTAGAGCTCAAACGTCCTCCCGTTGGTGTGGTAGTTAGGAGAGGTGTCATCCTTGTCATTTGACCAGGGTTCAAAATTATGAGGTTCATCATCAAAAGCCCTCGTGTAACTGAAAAGTGCGACGTTAATATTCCCTCGCTTCGTAAAACCAAGAAATAATGCAAGCAGCGTCATGCAAATTTCAGGGATGATAAGGATGAGGTAGATGTGCAAATTATTAAAAAAAACAGACGAATAAAATACTTAGGAACCAATTTATTCAGTATCGCGCTTATTTTGAGCAGCTGTACAGCCCTTAATCCGGTGAGGTATTCTATGAATTAGACCAGCGGTTCTTCAACTGTAGTCCAAAGACATCCGGGGGTCTTCAGCGCCTGTATAGGAGTCTCGTGGTCCATTTCATGTAACGTTGAGCTTTCCCTCTTTTACAGAATCTGAAAGGCTTGGTGGAAAAATTGAAAGATGGGCCATACTAGACAAGATTTTTAGATATCCCCCAATGAAAAAACTGAACTGAAACTTCTATTTTGATCAAGAATATTAAGTTGGGGAGGGATATTTAAAACTTTGGGGTTGTGAGACGTCACACTAATACATAAAGGGAGGCCACGGTATTTGAAAGTTTAATAACCGCTAAATTAGACCATTGATCGTTGCCTGAAGAAACCTTTGCCAAGCCACATCCACTGCTCTGCGCAGGTCATCTACGGTTTTGCGCTAGTTTTCTTTATTTTATGTTGCGTGCAATGAGATCCCACAGGTGTTCGAAGGGATTCAGATCTGGTGGCTTTGCCAACCAGGGAAGGATATTAAATTCAGTCAGACTGTTAACCCTTTGACGGTTAAGAAATCGAAGTTTTCGTTTATTTCATTCGCGCAGTATTACCAGTAAACAGTAGTCGAAAGTGGCCGGTGTTTCTCCCGCTGTTCTTCCAAAATATCACCCTTCTCTGGCGATGCCGTAGATAGCTCACGTTTTAAAAATTTCTTAAAGTACTTGTAGTACATAAATAACATTTTTTTACGTACTTTAAGATAAATAATAAATGATAATTAATAAATAGTAAATTATAAATGATTATAATCAATTATATAAATAATAATAATTATAAATGTAAGACAAATATTAAATTAAAGGGACTAAATAAATATGTCTTCTGATGCGTCTTGAATCATCTTCTGAGCTTGATATACTGTGAACAAAATCTTCAACAGACTCAAAACTTGATAAGTTTTCTGTATTACAATCATAATCATCTTCATAATTTTCTAACTTTCGCTTTTGAATCATTTTACTTTTAATCATTGTTTGTAAACACCCTAAAATACACACAAAAACACGCATAAAGAGAACAAGGTTAAAAAAATATATATATCCCCTTTATTATGAAAAGAAATTCATGGAACCCATACTGCCATCTGTAGACGGTAAAACTAACTAAATTTCACTAGTACGATTCGATTCTAACATTATCAATACAGAATAATTATGGTGAACGAGCTCAGCTTGTCTGCACGCATTGGGGAAAAATTTCACAACGCGAGTAGTGCTCGTTTCTAACCATTTCGGTCGAAATCTTGCTCCCTAACGGAACTCGTTTGTGCGCATTATAAATCACGATTCGATTGCATGCTGAACACGTTCATAACCATCAAAGGGTTAAAAGTTCGCCGTGCAACATGCGTCCTGACACTGTCTTGCTGGAATACCGTGTAGAGTGCGAGCTGTAACAAAGCTAGAACAACAGGCTCTGCAACTTGTGGGATGTAGTGGTTCGCTATCAAGTGGCCTTCAATGTGTACCAGACGCATCCTGTGATCAAGCATTATGTCACCCCAAACCACGATGTCTAGTGTAGGGTCGGTTTGACGCTCAGCAAAATGCGTTGGTTTGTTCTTCAGGTCACCGCTATTCCCGTGGACGGTCATCCTTCCTCTACAGACAGGAACAAGTTTCATCCGTGAACAGTACCCAAAGTTACTAGATGTTAGAGGTACGATGACGATAACACCAAGTCAAGCATCTAGCTCTGTGTTGCGTGGAGAAGAGTCTCGAAAAGTCATTTGGCGAATAAGGTAGTCTGTGTGATTTGACGTGAATCTGTGCTCTTCATTTCCTCGTCGGCTTACACGTATAACTTCTTGAATCTATCATATGACACATCGTGTAGTAGTACTCACGTTATGCCCAACACGAGTTGCTATTGTGAGCAGCAATAAACCCAGTTCATGAAGTTCGATAATACAGTCACGTTCCCCGGTTGTTAACTGATGGTATTGAGCTCGCAGACGTCTCAGAGGTATTTTGTAGGATTTTTCAATATTCAGAAATGCTGCACAAAACCTCAGAGGCTGTTTATTAGAAGGGAAAGTTGCTGGCCTTTAAAGCCCTAATATGAGTACCACGTTGTCGGATGCGCGAACGAATATAATCATTTGCATATCCATCTCACCATTATCACTCCCAAAATTTACATGATGCTACGTGTATTATTTCTTAGTGGTGCAATTTAATCTTTGAGGAGAATATAAGGATTCTGTTTGTCAATCGTAAAAGATTAAATGAACACCCTTTACAATCCATTTCATATTTTATTTAGTTTTTTGTAAATCCATTGTATTTGTTATTCGGATTGCACTTCCCATATTATTTTGCTTTAAATTTTAATGGTCGTTATTGGCCATCTCTTCCCTCCAGCGAAAACACCTCCCCCCCCCCCTCAAGACTTAAAAACTCTCATTTTGATTATTTATTTTTCCTGTAAGTTTTTATTTATTTAAAATTATTTTCAATGTATAAAAAATCTCCTGCGTGATGTTAGTTTAAAAAAAAAAACTCAAGATATTGCTAGCAGATCTGTCACGGAATAGGTTCTAATCTATCGTAAGTTTAATTTCAAATCAAGATTTCTCAATGGAATAGTAAAAATAATTCAAATGATAAAAATTCATAGCAATCTCAAAGTTATTAGTTGTATTTTTTGTTCTCCGAGATCCACTGTAATATCACCAAGCAGCTGACTTAAGATTGTTTTAAACAGCTATGTAAATTGTGTGTGTGTGTGAGCCCCATGTTAAATAAATTTTTGAGTTCTTATTAAAATTCAAATTAAGAGATGATATGTCAATAAATGAAAAAAAAATTATTCGATATGAATTTTCTCCCAATTCTTTTAAAGCTTTAATTTTGTTTTAAAAATTCTCTTTTTTCAAGTATATAACATTACAGAAAATATTACAACGGAATCGTTGCGTATTTGATTGGATTGGGGTCTGTAGATGTTTTATAGTAAAATAAGATAACCCCTAGTGTGCTTCAGATATGAAACAAATGTTAGACTACTAAATAAAACAAATTTAATTAGTACTTTAATCCTTTGTTGATCTTATTAGCAAAGGCCTTATTTATTGTTCTATTATACTCGAACAAAGTGAAGGTAGCCAAACATGATTTTTTTTCTTTTCCAAGAGTTCTTTTTAAAATGTCACTTCTTTTTGATGACTGTGGGCAGAAGATTCATTTCGGCTAGTCATCAAACAAAAGTAAAAATTCTTTTAACGAGAACAACACTTCAACATTAGTATAAGTAGAAACGTGTGAGTAATCTAACGTGAATAAAAAATATTTACCATTAAAAAAATACCATTATTTTAAGCATACAAAGTACTTTTTTCAGACACATGTTACTTAAAAATATAATTCGTTAAAATCACGAATTTTTAAATTATCATTTTAAACATGGTAGACCAATTTGTAACATCTGCACGCAAACTTCCTATTTAAACAGTGAGAGGTCGTGTGGGGCATAAAGTCACCCGAGGTTAGCGAAATCTTTAATTTCGAAAAAATTGTTTGTTACCCCAATGGCATTATCAGTATCCTCCTATATGACAATTTTCGGGGGAACTAAAATGTTTTTATCACATATCTGTATATATGTCTATCACATTCTTTAAATGACAAATCGGGTTTTACAATCATAAGGTATTTGGGGGTGACTAAGTTTCTCGGGCAACCATATTTGTTCCAAAATATTTCCTAAGCTACATTTTTCAAGGCAAATGACTTGATTTTGATTGATGTGTTGTATGACTCATTATTATTTGTAAATGAATATTTAAATGAATATAAAAAAATAAAAGAAAAAAAAATCAATGGAATGGAATGAAGTTGAAATTACGGAACAAGAAATGGATCACGCAAGGGAGGAACCCGATGAAATAATGGATATTAATCACGATAGCGAAAGTAAATTCGAGAAGATCGATGAGAACATGAAATGTTTAAGTCAAAAGGAAGATTCTGGAAAGGCTATTTAAAGAACATCAAAAAATATATGAAGCCACTATTGTACCATAAGACACAGCGCCCTGTCAAAAAGGAACAAGCACAAGAAAAGTTTAACATGCTATTTATCGATCACCTAGAGACAATAAAACTAAACTGCTGTTTGTAAAAAAAGCAACACCATGAAGGAATCATCAGAATGAATTGAAATTTAATGCATAAACGACTTATATTAGTACAAATAAATGACGAAACTTTCAAAGTAAAAACAAATATTAAGGTTCCGAAATGAGTATTTGGTGCAGCCGCTAAGCACTGCAATAAGTGCTGTTATACGACGTGGCATGGAGTTAAACAGATATCGAATGTCCACCTGTGGAAGAAAATTCCATATTGCTTGTATCCGCAGAAAAAGATCGTCTTTTGAAGTAGTAGAACGCGGATCACGAGTGAGACGTCGATCAACCAAATTCCACACGTGCTCAATAGGCAAAATATCCGGCGAATAAGCAGGCCAAGGAAAAAGTTGCATGTGTTGGGCTGAACAGAAGTCTCGAACAGTCTTTGCAACATATGGGCGTGCATTATCCTGCTGAAAGATAGTTCCAGGGATGCCTTGATGGAAGGGAATAACTTCGGCTGTAGCACTTCACGGACTTCCCTGTTGCTATTGAGATTACTCTCAATTCGTAGAAAACTGGATCGTCCATGATACGAAATCGCATTCCAAACCATAACTCCAGGTGTTAGGCTCTATGTCATTCGATAACGCGCTTTGGAAGGAAGCGTTCACCGGCATAGCGTCTAACACGAATGTGGCCATCCAGGTTCCACAAACTGAAGCGGGATTCATCTGAAAAGACAACGTGGAGCCAAGTAGCTTGCCAGGCTTTGTGTTCATGAGCCTATTGCAGACGCAGCCATTCATGGTTTGCCGTAAGGGGGATCCTGTATAAAGGCAACCTTGTACTCAATCCACGGTGCAGCAAACGTCGACGAATTGACGAAGCCGACATTAGTACACCTGTAGCAGTAGACCAAGTTGCTGCCAACGATCGGTGTGGGGTTGATCGTCGCGCGCTGACGTCACCTTCCATCGTCCACTGCCAGTCTTTCTAGCTATTCAGTGCTCGTCTGTCCACTGCTTCCAAACTCACATCACTGTGGAACTGTTCCGCTGCACACGAGCTCCTATTGCGCGATAGAAAAATCATCCTTCTTAATAGCCGATAATCTTCCCTCTTTCAAACTCCGTAAGTTGTTGGAATTTTTCCTTATTTCGTCGTGGAGGCATACTTAGGTCTCTCTAAACATACACCACTAACAAATTATTGTTAACTATTTTCTACTTCCCATTAAAGCCTCTATTTATACACTGTCAGCATCAGTTTAGAGGGCTCTGCGCCCGCCCCGCAAGCTCACTGGTTCTGAAACCTTACTATTTTACGTAACATCCTATAACTGATATTTGCTGCATTCATTTAATTCTGATGATTCCTTCATGGTGTTGCATTTTTTACAAACAGCAGTGTACAATAACTTGAACAAAATGTGACAGTTTTGCCTGAAAATATTATTCCCGTAATGTTAGCGAAAAGTGTGTGATTTGTGTCCTTTATCAGAAGCGCACACATTTGAAGCATTTTAGTTCAGTTTGATTGGATTTTTTTTTCTCAAATTATCAAAGCAAAATATAGAAACGTTTTTAAAAGTACGTAAACATACTTTCTCTTAGTTAAACTATTCACTGCCATTACAATTTTTATTGCGTACAATGAAAATAATTATAAAAAATGAAATGGGGTGTCCGAGTCTCCCCAGTGAGCTCTAACAATAGCATGAGGGTGCCACTTCTCCCGGGTTAAAAAGTCCCAGAAAAGTTAAATAATTTAATTTTTATAAGTTACGAAGGAACCATTCGACAAGTAAATCAAATTAACAATCTTTCTATTCAAAAAATTAAATTTTTCAATTTCAATAAATTCAGCTTTTCTATGGGAATTTTAGGTCACTGTGAGTGTGAGAGTGAACTGGGTAATTAAAACGTTTTTCATTTCCTTATAATTCAAACTGGAGGAACAGGACATATATTATTACTAAAAAATGAATCCAGAGATCCTCTGTTTTAATGAAAAGCGGAGGGAAAGAATGTTTTACTCGTAGAATTTACCGCGAATATTAAAACCACAAGATAAATCACCTTATGCGACATTTATGAGGAAAACTGGATGGAATAAAGAAAATCTGTACTAAAAATTATCTCGTTTCCTTATATCATTAACGCCTTTAAGAATTCCAAGAAAATAAGTCATCCAAATAGGTGTTTTTCTTTTTACAGCAATTTAGCTTTTAACAATATCTTTTGCAAATGATACAGCCTTAAATTCATTAGATATAATTGAATGAAATCATTTTATTCCATTGTGTGGTGGTGTGATATCTACATAAACCAGTAATAACCTCCACGCGATGACGATCGTTTTGGTGTGATGGCTAAGATACTCGTTCTCGGAACATAAAGTGCTCAGATCAAATCTTCCTTCATATCTAATGCTGAAAGATCAGTGTAAAGTGAGAGTTTATTAACATCACACTATGAAGCCTCATGAGGGTTATTGGCAACAGACCTCGAAATTTTTAAGCATTGTCGAGAAATGAAGACTATTCCTGAGCCGGCACCCCTCCATTTGTGTGGTAGTCTCTCCAGACTACCACACAAATGGGAAGACATTTGAGTCATCACAGGTATATTATTCATTAGCCTCTCTACACGATGGAACTTTAGTGGCACTAGACTCGTATCCATGACACACGCCGGCAACCAGTTCGTGGTCATGACCACTAGGTTATTAGGGCCTCTGCAAGATCATTGTCAATGAACTAGTAAATTTGCTAAAATTATGATCATCCATATCTTTTAAGAAAGCTATTTCAAGAAATATTGTTCTATTTTATAAGATAAATTAAAATTTTAATACAGTTCTGCAGTGTTTCTAAGATGATCATATCGAATTGTGATGGATCTAAACGCGATCCTTGAATGAATCCTCTTAGGAAACCTTTGGGCTGTCAATTCGCGTTATTCACAACCAACCCCTCGGATTGATGATTGATTGAATATTAACGTCGCAATGTTCAGCTACACGAGGGCTTTTGGCAACGGACCACGTAATTTTGAACCATGGTCAAGTGATGTGGACGACACCTAAGCTGGCACCCCCCCTCTCCTAACTACCACACCACACCAACGGGAGGACGTTTCAGCTCTCGACAGATTTAACGTGCATCGTTGCCCTACACGGCGGGTCTTTAGTGGTACGGGGTTCGAACTCGTGGCCAGGCAAGCCGCGATCCGATACCCATACCACTCTGCTACCGCGGCCCCAACCCTTCGGAAGAAGAGAATCGTGGTACTCAAATTAACTTACTATGTTTAGTTGAAGTTTTCTAGCTTAAATTGAAAGTAGGAAAGGAGATACACTCGAATCAGGTGAGATTGCTACTGACAGGCATCATATTTGTATTATTGAGATTAAGATCTCATTAGGAGGAAACTTTAAAGTGACGATTGTTCACTAAGATTGAATTGATATTAGATTAAATTGGATGATAGGTTAGATCCTTTATTAAGATAAGGATCGAGTTTGATAGTCTCCTAATCGTATGGTTTTACCGTTGTTGTTCGACTTTTGCGGTTAGCATTGAGACATTCTCTTACTATTATTAGTTGAAATTGTGTCTTTTCGTTGTGTGTGATAAATAGATTGTTTGGATCATGGCGAGTGTTTCTTCCCTACCTCCCACATATCTAGGTGCCCAAGAGAGAGATGCTAATCTATCACAAAATGAAATTCAATTATTTATTCTAAGTGATTAAAATTTTAATCTGTGATCAGTTTTTCTCTCGCACTCGGAGTGTTATAATACTTTGATTAGTATTTGATATGCGTGTTAGGTTTTTATCCTTCCGAAGATCATCATTTTTTTTAACTGATCAACTTTTCGAAGCGCATAACACCTCACGTTGGTATATTATGGAAGTTAAGAGAGAGATGCAAGATTTTCAGCTACCTACGTATACCGTCGTCATTTGATTACGGCTGAAAACAAGCCAATGACTTTCTGAAAACTTTGCTGCCAATCAACAGATGCATTATATCCGGAGAAGATTCATTGAAAATTTACTCAAAAAAAATAATAATGTTCATTATACTACTATAATCCAACTCAGTTTTACATTCTTCATGGATTGAATAAAAATATCTGGAAAGATTGGTGCTTATACTTTTTTCACATTCTCTAAGAATTTAAATTCGATTCAACAAATCAAACCATGCACAAAAATGAGTTAATCAAAAGAAGTTGTGGGAACACTATCCAAAATATCTTTACAACCTTATATATGCCAAATTTTTGTAATATTTCTGCTATTGGAAGATTAATGTTTTAATAAATAACTATATCAAATTCCTTTTTGATACATCATAACGGTTGTTGCATATTAAATATAAATGGGAGTCAGATTATTCCTGAGAATTTCTGGAGAATTAAGTATGTTTACATTTGGCCTTAATTTGGAGCACACTAGAGTGCAAAGATTAAGCAATTTTTCAGAATGTATGTAAAAAAAATCAACTGCGTGGCACGAAATTCATAGCAGAGAGATATTACGTAGCATTTAAATGTTCATGAAAGCATAGTAGTCAAAAATTGAATTGTATACATGCATTATGGTACTAGGCAGAAAAGGCTTTGTTGAGAAAATGGCATTGTTAAAAAACACGTCTGGAACTGAGGAAGAACAACAACCCAAAGTCTCTTAATGAGATATAGGACCTCCATTATTTGATTTGGTTAGCGGCATCGTTTGTTCATACTCAATGTCAAATTATCAAACAGTACTTGAGGTAAGAGTTGCCAGTCTTCAAGGGCCATCTGCTTCATCTGTCTAGCGTTCTCCAGATGATATTATCCTACTTATAGTCGTTTCCCTTAAATCATCCCGCACGTCCAATGAGATTTAAATCAGGAGAGCATGAAAGCCAACCCCTTCTGCAGATATCATCCCTTCCTTGTAGCTTCTTAATAGTAGAAGTCCACTGTGGGCATGAATTTCTTCCTCAAAAATAAATGTATCAATAACACCTCGGAATAGACACACATGTGGGAGGATAATTTCATAACAGTAATTATCTCCGGTAATTGAGCAGCTGTCGAAAATATGGAGCTCCGTTCGTCCATTCAATATGATGTCTTTTCCCACATGAACTCCAAGACTAACTCAGAGACTTCTTTCTTTTATGTTCATGGAAGAAAACCGTGTCCCTACCTACCTTCATATCAAATGATGATGAGAATATTTGCCGAAAAGGAAATAACTCTCCTCCGTAACCAGAACATGACTCCATTAATGAAATGTCCAGACTTTATGTCCTTGACAACCCCTGTAAATGGTTCTACTGGTAGGTTGCAATGAATGGTACGTAGTGGTCAGGATGATGGACAAATAGGCCACCATTATGCAAACGTCTGCTCTCAATAAATCGTAATATTGTCGACTGGTTGTCGAAAATAGTTGTTGAGTAATGCTACCCACTGTCTGGTTCAGATGTCTTTTCACCAGCAGAACTATATACCGGCCATCACTCACCGTTACTTTCCCCCGTCGGTTAAGGCTAATCTTTTTTTATAACTATACCTGTCATTTCGAAGGCTTTCAAAGATCTTGAAATTGCACTTATGGCACTTATGAGCACTTGTGTAACTCTGGTAAAATTAAACCCCTCTTTAATCATTCCGATCATTCTACCATGTGTAAAGGCATCCTGATGGTTAATTGGTCATTATAATGAGAGTACGATTTCGCTTTCACTTCAGAGAATGTCTGGAAATGCATCCTTCCTCCTTTTTAAGTTGATTTGGCACTGAGAGAGAGCCCATCTCACGCATTTGTGTGTCGTAACGCGTCCTCTGACATCACACTGCTGAAGTTTGCATATGAATCAACTACTGCTGATATGCCTTATCACCGTACTGAGCATGAAAAGCCATTTTCGCTGCCTGTAAGTTGCAAAAAGGAATTTGCTGCTTAAGTTATGCACACTTGTGTATAAATTTGGACTTTCAAACCCCTTTCGTTCTAATACAACATAGTTGCATAAAATGAAACAAGAATAAAAATGCGCTGATCAAGAGAGATAAAGAAAATATTTATAGCTGACACCAATTTGATAAAAAAAATATCCACTGAATTTTAATTTGCCTAGAGATGCACTAGCCAAAGCCCGTTAACCCTTCCGCGAGGAGAAAGTTAAAATACACTTTTCTGTGATACAGTACTTGATAAATGTAATGTTCTAATCCTCTATAAACATTATTTAGTCACAAAAAAATATTTGATTAGGGGTTTTATTCCTGGGTGTGGTGGCTAGACGTTATAGCGACTTATGACATTTTACTTACTATTCAGGACATAAATAATAAATCATATTAGAATAAATTTTTTTATGAAAAATTAACATTTATGCTAATAACTATTTCACACAGTAACAATAAAATACAAAGTACAAGTGAAATAAAATAATAATAGAATACTTGTACAACATGAATGCTTACTTAGAACATACATAGTATACTTAGAATACACATTGAAATTGGTATATACACTCTATAACAAACAAACAAACAAACAAACGACGCACCAAGAAAGAGTTCCCCGATTGTAATGAAAATTCGTATGCAGAGACATCTGTTTCGAACATGCAAATGATTAAAATTTGGTGTCCAATGAATGAATAGAGGGAGCTACTTAGCAGGTGTCTATAAGAAGCGATTCTTAGTCTAATGGTCAAAATTTCGGCTGCATTACAATTTAGGATACCTTTAAATGGCAGAAAAAATGCCTTGACGAGAGATTCAAGCTCAATACGAGCAACTGTCAGAGTTTGAAAGAGGTCGTATCATTGAACTGAAGGAGACAGGTTGAGAAAATCGGAGAATCGCTCATTATATAGGTCGAAACGATGTGGCTATTAGAAGATGCTGGCAAGAATGGGTGCAAAATGACCGATTTCCGCGTCATGATGGTAGCGGTTGACCTAGGGCCACATCAAATCGGAAGGACAGATTGATTGTCAGATCAGCTGTCACAGCGTCTGATTCATCATTATCGACCATCAGACGTACTGCACGCACACGAGTGTCCACCATGATCATTCACAGACGGCTGATAGAACGAAATTTACGCTCGTACCGACTGCTACGCCACCTGCCATTTACGCCTGCCCGTTGTCAAGACAAATTACAGTGATACTTAGCTCGATAAGATTGAAATCATACCAACTGGGGCCCTATAGTGTTTAGCGACGAATACCGCTTCCAACTGTGTCCTGACGATCATTGAGGACGTGTTTGGAGAAGTCCAGGGCAGCGTGCCGATTCTGCTTTCACTATTGCACCGCACACAGACACTCAACCAGGAGTTACTGTCCAGGGCGCCATTTCTTTTGACAGCTGGTCCTATTTGGTCGTCATTAAAGCGCACTTACAGCACAGCAGTACGTCAACGTCATTCTGTGAACTGTTTTGCTACTGTTCTTTTATCATTACCCTGGCTTCATTTTTCAGCAAGATAACACCAGACCACATACGGTACATATTGCTATGAACTGTCTTAAAACTTGTCAAACACTTCCTTGGTCAGCCAGATCGCCAGATCTCTCTCCAGTCGAGCATGTCTAGGATATGATTTGAAGGCGACTGCATCTAACAGAGAATGTTCATGATCCGGCCCTACAATTGGAGAAAATTTGTCAAGAAATACCGCAGGAGACCACCAGGGTGCTTTATCACTCTATTGCATGGCGTGTGGTAGCTTGCATCCAGGTTAAAGGTGAGTCAACACCTTATTGGGCTAGTTACTTTGTAACTATTTAACTCTGAAATAAACCATTCAATTTTTCTGAAATTTTAATCATTTTCTATTCTACTCACCAATTTTTTTTTCGTGTCAATCGGACAACTCGTTCTTGGCACGTCATTTTTTTTGTTATAGAGTGTACCCACATTTTAAAAAGTTAGAAATAAAGAAATATCTTGTACCACATATTGTAAACAAAGTTTGTTTACATTTCCCACCCCCAACATTCTCACTTGATTCTAAGTGCTCTCTCTCGAGTGGGGGAAAAGCCAAAATTTCAGGTCATTTTTCTGTTCTATCTGGGCAGTGTATAGAGCCTGTACCCACATATAAAAACTTTCTAAGAACCTAAATAAAAGCTGCTTTTTAATTGCACATTTGCTTAATTCATTCAGATGAGAGAAAAGTACACTTAATATCAGAAATTTTATTTTTTCACAGATGAGAAATTTTATTTATAGCAATCAAAATACAATTTGTAGATTTACTCCGAGAAAAAATGATTCGTTACTACCCATCAGAGGATATGAAATGCAAAAAAAAATGTATCGTGCTGCTATCTGTATTATTGTTTGATTTTTGTGCGTTTTAGCTTCAATTAACTCATGTGGATAGACTAAATATCCACCGCTCGCTTGGAGAAAATTTTTTAATTTTGTTGCTGGGCCTAACAGCCACTATCCGCGAAAGTGTTAAGGGGACATGATACGATTTACGCAAAAATTTTTAATTTAAGGATTTTTAATATTTTTTTGGTTGCCTCCTATGTATGTATACTATATTAAACATATTTTGTGCTCAAAATTTCATAAAAAGCTAGCCATGTAATTTTTTAAGGAAGAAATTTTTGAAGTGATTTTAAAATGCTACTCCTCCTACAAAAATTGACGTACCCGCATGAAATTTTATTTACAAGTACGTCAAACTATGTGTAATAAAAGTTGGTATGGGTTTTGCGTTAACATGATTGGTATTCTTACAATACTTCTTTTTATGAATGTTTATTGAAAATTCCTTAAAAAATGTACAAATTCTGAGTTTAATTATTTTTCAAAAAATAAATATTGCTTTGATTCAAAAATGCATACTATTGGGAATAGGTAAAAAAAATTTCAAAGAATTAGGCTCAATAGAAAAAAGGCCTTAGCATTTTAAATGAAGACAAAATAGTTATTTTACCTTTCTGAGATATGGCAGTTTAAAGTTTTGATTTGCCATAGGGATGTGAATAAAAACGAACGTAAAAGCTATCATAATTCTGCGTTTTTTAAGAGTTTAGAGCTTTTAAATTTTGTGAGGTTATAGGAAAGTATATAAAGAAAAATTTAGGCTAAAAAAATTAAATTTGATTTTTTGACCCATTTTGGTCAATTGAGAGAGAGAATCGTACTGTTAAATCGTTAAATGGAATCTGGTTTCAAATCCTTGTTATCGTATGATGCAAATGTTTCGAACTCAGTTGGCCTATCTCTTCACCATATTTAGAAATTATGAGATCTTCCATCAACACCGTTAATTTCTTACTAATCATTTAGTCTACAAAATCAATCAATACTATTTTTTGAAGGTCTCTTAACATTGTCAATTAATCTAAAATATTCAGTTACAGGTCCCAATATGTGATTATTTCAATGTAAATATATGTGATTATTTGCGTGTGTAAATATTTCATGTTTACAAGACACAGCGAAGTGATTGAGTTTCATCTTTGGCGTATGAAAGATGCGAGGGAATACTCATCTATGAAAGTTAGCATAGAATACGATCGAATCTTATGGTCAAGCTGACTCAGGAATTTGGTCAGTTCATCATTCTTCTATACATCGTTCCACTAGCTTCGGCAGAAATAAATTATTAAGCCCTTTTTCCTGGAAATCGTTTTATCTCGCAGAATATGAGATGAAAGCAAAAGAAAAAAAGCTACACATGTGACCTTCTTAATGCACATTTTCTTTTTCTCTTACTACGTATACTTTTTTCTTCATCGTACCTTACCACTTCTGGACGAGATAAGCTTGATTCTTGACCAACATTTAGTTTTATCAGCAATTAGTTAATTAAATTAAAGCAAATAAGGATTCTAAAATGTCTTCCTTTAAAAAGAAAAGAAAAAAAAAACAATTTTTCCGCGGATAACAACTGTACTAAAACTTTTTTGAGATGTAAAAAAAAATTACATTTTTAATATTATCGTAAAATACAAGCATAGTAAAGAAAAAAAAATATCTTAAGAAATTCTGAAACTACGTTAAAATAAATGAAATTAATTTACATCCTGTAATACAATTTAAATTAATATAAAGCTTCAATACACAGACACATTACTATATATATATATATATATATATATATATATATATATATATACGGAATTTTTGAAGAAGCAATATTCCATATTTTAGAAGGAGCTATACTCTACGTAATAGTACGATTTGGAGGTAAAAACGAGGTCCCATTTTGTAAGGGAAAGCCAATGAAATAGTCTTGAAGTTAGCGTTTGGTGCTTAGTAACTCATAACACTGCTATTGGTATTTTCTATTTCTTGGAGCCATCACAATTCAGGTGTTTACTTCGATATGTTGAGATTGTTTTATGTACCAAAATTAGATGAAACACAGTGAAATGTTTTTTTTACAATAAAACGCAAATCACTATCATTAGTCAACACAAGTGCGTAATTTCCATGATGAAATATTTACAGATCGTGTATTTAGTATAATGGAACCGATTTCGAGGTCAATTCGCACTCTGAATGTCCTAACATTCGACTTCCTTTTTTGGGGATAGTTGAAGGCCTGAGTTTTTATTACAGAGATTTACAACATCGAAGAATTAAGAAATAGAATTTACACTAAAACAGCCTCTCTCTATGTGATTCCGTAAATGCTTAATAACGTCATCTATACGTATTGGGTTCCTAAGGACATATGGTCCATTTCGTTCTGTTGAATAAGAATATACGAAAGTGTAAAAAGATATGTTGCCCGCTGCCAGGAAGTGTCAACGAAGAAAACATATCAAGCAGCAGCTAGTGAGATGCCCTTATCCTCCAGCCAGAACACTTTTTTTTAGCAAAAAGGAATTCATCTGCTTGGACGATTTTTACTACCGAATCAAGGAAGCCAATAGATTGCAAATGCATGAATGCTTAACTTGCGTTGCTGTTACAAGAGTTATACCGAATGCAGAAGAAACCAAAGTAGCCATATTCATGGTAGAAGAAATCGTTTTTTAAACAAGGTGAACTATAGCATTAGTCACAGACACCGAGTTTTTCAGTATAAAGTACACCAGGGGGACTCAACTTTTTTTTAACACCTGGCCGCATACATAGGACAACTATTCCGCGTGGGCCGCAACATGAAGATTAATGTGAGGGAGGGCAGGCGCTACAAGATCAAAATCATTTAAAATGCGGAAAATTTATCAAACTATATTAAACTCAATCAAACTCAACGCGCATAAAATAGAGTTAATGCATTTTTACCCAGTTATCAGATAATTTCGCCACCTATCTAGTATGGTGGATATAACCCTCGGCTTGTAACCAAGTGGGTATGGGTTCGAATCCCGAGTAAGGCCTGATTGTATTTTCTTTGGGAAAAGAAGTCGCAGTTTCACCTGTAATGGATTCCCGTCTCGAATGGAAAACAACGCACTCCTTTTTTTTATATGCTAGGATCATCTGTGTAATAAATGTCTATATTCTTCTGTTTGCATTGTATGTCTCTGTTCTTCATTGTATTTCATATATATCCCAGGATAGAAACACACGACAACAACCACATCGGATAATTTCAAATTCTTTTCATCAATGATGCCAAGCCTCTTGTTTGCATTCTACTGTCAAAAAAAAAACAAAGCTGTCATGTACTTTGATAATTTGATTTTTTTGTATGACAAAGCCTCATTTATTTTTATTTCAAATAATAATTTATAAAGTGCAGGAGTGTAGCAAAGAGTTTTTATTGACTTTCAGTCTGAAGTATTATTTGTTTAAATATTGTTCAGACTTGCCTGTGCACATTTTTGTTTCAAATTTACTAAAATACTTTTTGATTTTACAAAAAAAAAAAAAAAATAAAATAAATAAAAATAAAAACAAATAAAATAAAATGAAAATAAAAAATCTGAACAATTAACTGAATTTATCAAAGAATGCATCAGAGACATTTAAGAAACATTCTAACAATTTCTGTATCAGTTCATATGTTTATCTCTAACAATTTCATATGTTTATCATTTCATATAAAGAAGAAAAAAAAATATAGGATGCATTTCTTAATTCTTCATTTTGTGACATTAACACCGAAAAATATTCTGTTGCTGTTGCAAATATTTTTTTTAAAAAAAGCCAATATATTTCGTCTTGAAAGAGATTTTTAAGAAAAAGAACCATTCAAAGATCTGTGCTTAGTGACATAGTGAAAAGCAAAATTATACTTTTGTAAATAAAATATTTTCCCGACCAATCAATCAAGTTGTTGAACCATGTTTGTTTTTCTCTACGAAATAGTCAGGATCCCAATCGTCTTGAAACATATATTCTTTAGGTAGTTTGCGCTTGGAAGATACGAGGGTTAATTAAAAATTAATTTTACTCGTTACTACTCTCTACTGTTATTTGCTATCACTAACCGCTACAATTACAAAAAGAAGAAAAGTTATATCGCCATTCGTACCAGCACGACATCGACAGCAAAATTGATATATTTGATTGGTAGAATTTCTCACTAAACTTTTTAACGAACTGTTCTTAAATAATGGAACTTGATAATGCAGCAGGCCATGACCGGGCCACTCAGAAAGGTCGCGGGCCGCAGGTTGAGTATCGCTGAAGTACACTCTATAACAAAAACGCGGATCACCAAGAAGGAGTTGCCCGAATGTAATGAAATTTGGATGCAAAAACATCTGTAATGATGCAAAAGCATCATGCAAATGATTAAAATTTGGTGTCCAATGAATTAATAGCGGGAGCTACACTCAGCAGGTGTCTATAAAAAGTGGTTCTCAATCTGATGGTCAAAACTTCTGTTCCATTATGATTTAGGATACCTTTCAATGACTGAAAAAATTTCTAGCTGCAGGATTCGAGCACTTAAGAGCAACTGTCAGAGTTGTAAAGAGCTCGTGTCATTGGAATGAAAGAGGCAGGTTTAGCAAATCGGAGAATCGTTCTTGATGTTGGTCGCGAAGCGATGCGGCCATTAGAAGATGCTGGCAAGAACGGGTGGACAGTGGCATATTTCAGCACCCTGTTGGTAGAGGTCGACCTCCGGCCACAGCAGATAGGGAGTTCAGATTGATTGTCAGATCAGCTATCACAGCGCCCCATTCATCGTAATCAACTATCAGACGTGCGACCCACACACGTGTGTCCATCATGACGATTCGCAGACGGCTAAGAGAGCGAAATTTACTCTCATAACAACCACTTCGTTAAATGCCAATCACTCCTACACACTGTCGAGCCATATTTCAGGGGTGCTTGGCTCGATCAGGTTAGAATCATGCTGACTGGAGGCATATACTGCTTAGTGATGAATCCCGTACCCAAATGCGTCTTGACGATCATCGAAGACGTGTCTAGAGACGCTCAGGTCCACTTGCGCTCAGGATCATGCTTTCACTATTGCACACCAAACAGGCCTTTAAACAGGAGTTATAATCTGGGGTGCCATTCTTTTTGACAGCCGGATCCTCTTAAATGTCATTAGAGTCACACTTACAGCATAGCGGTACGTCAAAGACATTCTGAGAACTGTTCTGCTACTGTTCCTTTTGAAGTACCCTGGTCTTATTTTTCAGCAAAATAATGCCACACCACATACGGCATGTGTTGCTATGATCTGTGTTACAGCTTGGCAAACACTTCCTTCGGCATCCAGTTCACCAGATTTCTCTCCAATTATTCATGTCTGGGAGATGATAAGAAGGCTACTACATCTGCCATTGAAAGTTGATGACCTGACCCGACCATTGGAACAAATTTGGCAACAAATACCGCAAGAGACTATAAGGCAGTTTTATCTATGACACGTCGTGAGGCATCGAGGCGCGCGCGTCTAGCATCTAGGCTAGAAGAAGGTTAACATCTTATTAAACTCGTTACTTTTTAACTATGTAACTCTGAAATAAATAATTAATTTTTTTCTGAAATTTTAATCTTTTTTTATTCTATACATAATCTTCCTACCCGCCATTTCATTTTTGGTGCTTGGTTTTTTTTTGTTATAGAGTGTAGTTTCTACAATCATATTGGGTCATATAACACATTGAATGAGAGTGAGAGACTACGTAGTACCATCTTCAGACAAATATATTTACTGAACATTTTAATAAGACTAATCGACAAGCTTTTTATCTGTGTCGACGTCAAACAGAAAACTTGGTTGAAGTACTGTCATTCGTTACCTTCGCGTACAACACTGTTAAGCAAAGAAAACCGGCTTCTCACCCTTTTTCTTGCTCCACGGTCGTGAAGCTGAAACAATTCTGGATACCACGTTGAACTTTTAGCTTATCGACTCAAATGATGATTATGTAGACCATTTTATAAGAAAAGTTGAAGAGGCAATGCAATTAGCCTTCTGCGTACGTTAGAGGATCAACAGAATATAAAGACCGCCATGATGCATGGCACAAAATGGTACATTAAAAGGCTGTCTTGTTCAGGTTTTTATTTCTGCCAGAAATGTAGGATTGTCCAAAAAGTTCTTAAAATGGTACTTTGGGCCATATGAGATTTTATATCAGTTAACTGATGTGACATTCGAATTAGAAGATTTTGATCTACGTTCAAGGAGAAACACAAATTCAAAAACGTTGTCCATGTCTTAAGTATGAAACACTACCATGGTCCTGATCGAAAAAACTCCTCTGTAGAGGAAGCGCAAAAAAAAAGAAACCACTCCCACGTTATCCCCATAGTCTCATTCAACAATCACAATCTGATTCAGTGACAAGGACTAGGGCAGGACAAAGAATCTTATTCTGTACCAAACAGTGAGGCGATGTTTTTTAAGCAATTACTTAAGCAATAAATTTCTTATAAGTAATAAATTTCGGAGTATTGCCACGAAGTGAACAAACCTACTTGGCTTCGAAGTAGCGTCTTCAGAAGAGAGCAAAAAGCTTGCACAAGATGATTCTAGTAAATCATTAAGAGTGTGTGGTGCACTCAAAAATATTATGTTAATTCGCGTTCTTTGTTACCATGTTCTGGAAGTTTACTGTTCTTCGGTTGTTCCAGAAAATGTTTCTGGAATTTTCCACTTGACTTTAAAAGCCTCTTTCCCATTAGAGTAGTGTGGTAGCTTGGAGAATTGGGTTACCACCTCAGGTGTCATCCTCATCACTTGACACAGATTCAAAATTACGAGTTCCGTTGCCGTCCGCTCTCGTGTTGCTATAGAGTCAGTAAACACTCATTCACTCAAAAGTTTGCTTCCCCTTCGTCTGAAGGTGTTGTATAGTAAATCACGCTTTTTCTAGGTTTTTACGCTCGATAATCTTATGTTACTTATACATTTGTCTCTTAACTCATTCCATTGTGACAGTATAAGTATTTATACCTTTCAAAATATTACTTTTCCGACTGTTTCGGAGTTTTTTATTATGAAAAACAATTATTCATCATTGGTGCAAAAAGCTGCGGAAAGTGTTGAATACAGAATTTTGCTTTTTTGTAATAATAATTAAAGTCGAATATTATTGTTAAGGTTACATCTTCCATCCATTTTGAAATTTTAGCTAAATTAGTATTCAAAATAATAAACATATTAAAATAATTTCGACGTCGGCTCCGGTGACTTACAGGTATTGTGCCACCTTCCTAACACTAAGGTTGCGGGTTCGATCACGGCTGGAATAGATAGGTTTGCTAGATGCGAAAATTGTAGGCGCGCGTGTCATATGATTGCGCGGCATGTAAAAGATCTCTTGAGTATCAATTTGGATTGAGTATCAATTAATTCACAGCAATATTTAGCATCCTACTAGAACTTAATTAAAAATTAAATCAAGCGTACAGAGATTTGGTAACGAGGTCGCGCTGCTAGATGGTGTCACCACAAAATGGCTCTCGTAATTGAGGAATTGCAGTGTCAGCAAACACTAAGTTGCTAAAAATGCAGCCCCATTGAGGAAAAAAATTAAATTTGAGCTTCTTTTTAAATATTATGATAGTTCTTAAGATTAATCACTTTATACAAAGTATTACTCGTAATAGAACATATTGCATTTTTACACATCCACAGACGAAAATAATTTTTAACCCACATTTCGCAAATCATCAAATTTATGTAATCCGATTATCATTTGAAGTTCCGTATGTAAAAATCATCTCCATTTCATTTTAAGGTAGAGTTAAAATCGTAAGCTTCAGAATAACGTAACTAAAGAAATCCTTTTACGTAAATTTAAATTGATTTTGATTTGATTGAAAGAATAGTGTTTAAGTTATATTAAAAATATATACAAATTTTGCTTTGAAAAGTAAAATGCGAAAAAAAGGATTAAATAAATTGCCAGGTAGAAAAAAAATAATTTTCTCAACATATACACCTATACACCAAATCTTTTACGTTGAATGTTCGATTGCTACTTTTCTATAAAAAAATCAGAAAAAAAATGTCTTAAAAATTTTAAAATTTATTACATAGTATAATATTTAAAAATAAAATATTTCACTTACGTAAAATACAAGCATTATTTTCAATATTTAGTAAATTATTTCCTTTAAGATTAAAAATATGAGTAACTTTTATATATTATAGCTTTATGTATAACATTAATATTCTATTACAATATTTTTCAAAATATTATACATATTTTTGGTACTTAAAAAAAGTCACAGAGTTAGATTTATTTCAAAATAATATTAAAAGTATCACAAAATCTATTTATTTTATTCCGTATATCACAAATATTTCTAATTCAAGAAGCACATAGCTACATGTTTTAGTTGTTTTTCTGTGTCTAAGGCAATAAATGAAAATTATATTATAGATAAAATTCCGAGGATTCGGCAAATCCGTTATATTTAATACAAAAACGCTTGAACCAAAAATATATTAAACTTTCTCGGGCTTTTTTCCGTCTCAAAAGTCATTTATTAATAAATAATTGTTACATATACATTCCTAAATTTATAAAATGTTTGTTGTTTTATTTTTTTAAAAAATATTTTAAGTAAATAGACCAGTTAGAAATAAATTTAAAATTTTAAAGTATTTTAAATCTAATAATTATGGTAATATAATATGTAAAATATAGAAATAAAAAAGAAGGATATAAAATTTCGAAAAAATTTTGAAACAAATGCTAAAAATGGAATATGTCATATTCAAACGCTTTATGGATGTTGTTGCTTAAAATTCATAATTTCAAATAAAAAAAAATATTAAACTCGAAAATTAAAACGGTTTTATTTCTAAGAAATTAGTGGCAACATCTATCAAAATTTGTATTTTTTAATACTACGAATTACAAAATTATCAAATAATACATTGTAAGTGCATTGTAATCTTTTCTTTAAAAATTTTTACTGTGACTAAATTCCTTACGATTTTTTTTAACTAATCTGTACCACATTTTCTCTAGCTCTTTTCTAAATTGTTTTTATGATAAAGTATTGAATAGAATTTTTCTTACAAGAATTTAGACCCATTAAATTTATTTATATATATACAACATTTTTTTTATGTTCCAAGTATTAGAGAAACAACTATTTTAAAAAATTTAATATTCTAAAAAAGGAAAGTTACTAAAATTTATTTCAAGTCTTGGAGTTTTCCTTTATTAAAATTTCAAGTGTATTTTAATGTAACGGAATACAATAGAATAATTAGAAAGTGTTCGTAATTTCTCACTTTCTAAAATTTGAAGAAAAAAAAATCATTAAACAGGTTAAACATTCTTAAAAACCAAAATATTTGAATTAATTTACTCAAATATTTTTTTATATCCATGTATATAATGAAATATATTTATAAGTTAATATATTTATCTATTATAATTCGCTAAAGTTGGAAGTTACGTAGAATAAAAATTGAAAATGTAAAAAAAAAAAAAAAAAAAAAATGTAAGACAAAACTGAACATCTTTAAGTTTAGATTAAAAAAGAAAATATTTCAAAAAAAGATATTAAAATACTCTTTTTTTAATCCTACTTCGTTATTTATCACATCGTTTGTCAGTATCTGTAAATTATATACATCGTGTGCTAAATCCACTTTAACCGTAAAAGTGTTCGATTATACATTAACAAATCAGTTAAGCAATATTTTTAAAATGAATTCTCAAATAATTTTTAGTTAAAGAGATCAACAAAATTAGAGTTTAAACATACATTTTTATTTTAGATTCCAGTAATAGAAATTTAATTTATTCAAACCAAAGAATATCTATTAAATTTCATAAAAGTTCTGAATATTTACCCCTAACGCATCTAAATTGTAAGCGTATTTCTATTTAAAAAAATCTATAAAAACACATTTAAATTTATATTTATTTTAACTTCCATGCCACTTTACAAATTGCATTTTTATAATTCATATTTATTTCCCATATATTTAAGTGTTAATGGTTGTAAAGTTCTCAGTCGAATCTATTTTTCAAAGATAAGTTTATAAACTTAAGTAAATTGTTTTTATAGGAATTTCTAATATTTTAAAAGTATAACCATAGATTAAAAATACAACAAAAATCAATTTCTTTTAAATTTTTAAACGCAGAATATCATTTTAAATGTAAACATAAGAATAAACACTTGAATTTACAAGAAATCACATTTTTGTATGTAATGGATGTATCAAATTTAAATACAAAATCATCTAAATAAACTTTTAACATACTCACCGTTTCATCATAAAAAAATGATTTATTATACTGTAAAAACTTTACAAACTGGAGCAAAAAATTTCCCAATGAAGTCAAAGAACGATATTATACTTTTTAATGATGTTTACATACTTCTAAGTATTTATGAATACATGTAATTTTTCACAGAATTAAATATCACTTACAATTTTTATATTAAGAAATACACTCTAAGAACTTTCCAAGCAAACTTAGGCGAAAAATATCCTGATACAGTCAAAGAACGATATTATATTTTTTAACGATGGTTACATACTTCTAAATATTTAAGAATATATGTAATTTTTCATAGAATTAAATATCACTCAAAATTTTTATATCGAAAAATATTCACATTATATGCACGTTCAAGAAACTCTGTGCAAATTACAAACATCACAAAACTTTAAAAACCACCAAGCACACAAAAACGGCCGAAACAAACTTTATAATCCTTCACAACAAAACAACTCGCTACATTATAAAAACTTTTTGAAACGGACTTTAGTGATAAAGTCCCGATAAGGAAGAAACTCGCTTACCACATCCGATAAGTGAGAAATATCCGAAGCAAAGTAATCCACAAGTTCAATCGATAGCGTGAGAACACGGGCAAAACTTTTACGACCGCTTTTCTCTGTCACGTTAGGGAACGGAATGACACCGAAAAAGGGAGGACCTTTCTCAGAGTGGTGAGTCGCCCCTGCGATTGTGGCGCCCTGCGCCCCTTTCGCTTATTGACAAAAGTGGTTGCCGATATTGAGTTTGATTTAGATAAAAAGACCGATGGTGTCACAGGCTGAATGATGTACTTATTTTTAAGACGTAGAAAAGTTCTTTCAGCGCCCTGGAAAAAGGGTTATGGAAAAATAACGGATACGGAAAAGGAGACGAAATGTTCGGAAATGAAAAATTTAATAAAGAATTGGAGTTTGAGGGATTTTAGCAAGTGATGAATGAATCTAGGTTGCATGGAAGCAGCGGAAGTAGTAGTTGGTATGCAGGATAATTAATAAATGGGCGTACTCAAGAGAAAAAAAATGGTGTAATTATTTCTGAATGCTATTATAGAAGATTCCAATATACTAAAAAATATAACAGCGATTTTAGATAAGAAATGGGAAAATAATGGCTATATAGTATAATATTTTGGTAAATAAATGTTTAAATTAAGATTTTTTAAAAAAATATTAATAAACATTTATATTATTTATATTATAATATATTATTTATATTATAATATATTATTTATGTTATAATATACTATTTATATTATAATATATTACTTATATTATAATATTTTATTTATATTTTGATATATTATTTATATTATAATAAATTTTTTATATTAAAAAAATTATTTATACTTTATAATATATTACTTTTATTATAATATATTATTTCTATTATAATATATTAAGGGGACACAGTATGATTCAAATGACAAAAATTGATCAAAAAAGCAAATATTTTTTTATAGTCTAAATTATTTTTTATATACTTTTCTATACCCTCACAAAATTTGAAAGCTCTGAACTAAAAAAAAAAAACGCAGAATTATGATAGCCTTTACGTTCGTTTTTATTCACATCTCTATGGCGCAAATCAAAACTTCAAACTTACTTATCTCACAAAGATAACTAGTTTGTCTTCATTTAAAATGCTAAAGCTTTTTTTCTATTGTGCCTAATGTTTTGAAATTTTTTTACCTATTGATAATAATACATGTAACAAAAGTTGGTATGCATTTTTAAATCAAAGTAATACTTATTTTTTAAAAAATATTTGAATTCAGAATTTATACATTCTTTAAGGAGTTTTCAATAAGCATTCATAAAAAGAATTGTACGAATAGCAATCATGTTATCCTAAAACCTATACCAACTTTTATTATACATAGTTTGACGTACATGTAAATCACACAAATTTCATAAATGTAAGTCAACTTTTGTAGGAAGAGTAGCATTTTAAAATAACTTCACAAATTTTAAGTTTTTTTCTTAAAAAATTAAATGGCTAGCTTTTTATGAAATTTTGGGCACAAAATCTGTTTTACATAGTATACACACATATGAGGCAACAAAAAAATTTTTAATAATCCTTAAATTAAAAATTTTGGCATAAATCGTACCATGTCCCCTTAAACATTTATATTATTTATTTCATATTTTTTTTAGTCATATATATATATAGAGAGAGAGAGAGAAAAGTTAATGAAAAACCTAATAATTTTTTATTATGTTTCAGATAATTAGTTAATTTGTTTCCTCTTAGCTTAAAAATTTTAATGTAGGAAAGCTGTATTTAATTTTAAAATTTTTATTTTCTGTCTTTTAATTAAATATACAATAAATATGATTACCGACTTTGTTTGAGTGTTCCAATATTCCTTTTTGAATCGTTTTTCATAATAGTCAGATGAATTACAAAAATAATATCACGGTAATGATTTCGACAGTAAAATATTTCCACCAGCAAAAAGTTAAATAATTTTAATGTTTTCCTAACTGAAATCTAATCCATGTAATCTTGCCTAATTACACGGATTGTAGTCCTAAATATGAATATGCAGCATATTTGAATAGTTTTATATCATATGTCACAAAACAAAAATAAATATATCATTAATTACACGACTAAGGAAGCAGTGCGGCTTTACCTATATTTACGTTTCATTGCTTCCACTACATATTCTTCATGAACATTTCATTTAAATTGTCCGATTATATATAAAAATACACACACAATTTGTCTATATTTGTAAGCATTTCAAATTTTTTTGTAATTGAAACAAAAACTGATTGCATTTTTTGATAACATGATTTACTTTTAAAGTACAAGTAAAAGATCAGAAATTATAAAAAAAAAAAATAAGCTTCATTATATCAAAAAGCATTTTCTTTTCAGGAAGTTTCTTCTATACTATAATTCTATAAAGTCATAAATATATCATTAAAAAGAATTTCTAATACATAAACTTTACTTTTATAAGAAAATATTTCCATATTTCCTCATATTATTCATTTCGTATTATTTATATATCGACACTTTACATCATTAATCTTCAATACTCAAAAGAAACATAGAAGGAAAAAAGAGAAACCGCATCTACTTTAAAACTGCAAAAATTCCTATGTGTGTCGATATTTCTAAGCACAAACCATTTCATACATTCACATTGCTAAGAAAAAATATTAAATAATTTTTAAAAAATTCATTCTTTCCACGCTAGTATTTATTATGTATAATGATACAGCAGTGAATTTCTTTATGGCAGTACTAGAATTCAGATTTTGCAATGCATCTTTATATTCCGAGGTTTCTTTTAAAATGTGTCATAGAATTCTCTGCAAATATTTTTTTTTAATAAATGGGTAATGTGGGGTAAAAAAAAGACCCTAATTTAAATTGGTAAATTTTCAGATTTTCCATATTTAAAACAAAAATGCAAACTAATAGAAAAAAAATCCATTCTGTTGTTGTTGCTTACGCCACCTAATCGTCAGTAACACCAGATCAAGGTCCACGAAATTCATGGTGGCTAAGGGCTAGATTTTTACGTCTGTCGTTAGCCTTTGCTTTAGGCACAATGCAGGGGACAGTACGACTTTGCTCGGTTCCAACCCAATTTTGAGGGAGAACACCCTAGGGGTGGTCAGGGTCTCCCACCTCTTTCCCCTTCCACCAACCTCACGAGATGACTTGCGGCACGACGGCTATTTAGAGTACCCCCATGCCGCGCAGGCATTATTCATTTACAAGCATCTGTGCTTTCTCCGGGATTTGAACCCAGTCCCTACGGCACAGCAGTCAGCGTCGTTAACCACTATACCGGATGGGCGGCTAAGTTCATTCTACCTTACCTAAGCTAAAATTAATTATTTCAATTAATTTTAAGGTTTTATCACACCAGAATAACTTGAGACCCTATCTTGGGTTTTATGTCTTTTTCCAATTAACAATATCTTACATGATAATAAAGGCTGCTAAAAACGTTCAATTCACCTAGGTTTCGAATCCACTGCTTGTAATTAGGAAGAATCCAAGACCCCTAATTCACAGAGGTGGGCAAGTATTAGCCTGTGGGCCTCATGCGGCCCACCAAGACAGAAAACCAAATAAAGATGTCTTCTATATCTTTGAAAGAAAAATTTTCATTCTATGACGATCAATAGCAAGAAATATAGATGCTGGCTGACATTAATTTGCAGGCTTTGACGAGAATTTTAACAATCAATCTCATTCCTGATTTCAAAAAAAAATAAAATAAATGTAGAAAAATATGATAAGGTACGTTTGTCTCATTAAACAATTTCTAAAATTATATATGCTTGCAGTTTTAGATTATATGAAATTGACAGAATACATAAATTGTGAATAAAACTGCCACTAATTTATTTAGCTTATATTTATTAATTTTCAGGGTACAGTTTTCACAAAATCATGTTTTAGCAATTCCCATTTTAAAATTAAAGAGTATACTTTTGAAGTTGCTGATAGCTTTACTTATTTAGGTTCAGAAATTAACAATAGAAACGATTGTTCTGCTGAAATCCAAAATAGAATTACTATGGCTAATAGATGTCTGAATGTAATACGACAATATATGAAATCAATTTTAATCAAAAGAAAAACAAAGGTTTTATTGTATGACAGTCTTTTATAAGATAAGTATTAACTTAGGCTTGTGAAACTTGGTCCGATGAGATGAGAACATGATAAGTATCGAACAGATGAGAACATGATAAGTATCTACGAAACGAAGATTTTAAGATTCCTTTTTGGAGCAATTCAGGAAAATGAAACATGGTGAAGAAGATCAAATTTAGGACTCTATCGATCATATAAAGAATCTGACATTGTTAACTTCATCAAAATATAAAGAATTAAATGGGAAGGTCACTTTATCAGAATGAACGAAGACCGCACCACTGAAAAAATCTTCAATGCTTAACCAATTGTCACACGAAGAAAGGGCAGGCCAAATCTCAGATGGATTGGTGGCCTAGAAAAAAATCGCCTAGTCTTAAGAACTAGGAATTGGAGAACACTAGCAGGAAGAAGGCTGGACTGGAAAAGGCTTCTTAAGAAGGCCAAGGCCCACCCTGGGCTGTCGTGCCACTGAGGAGAAAGGGAAAGTTTATACACCTTTTTTCTTGAGATACAAAATTAATGCAATCATTTTAAAAAGGTGGGCCCTTCCGGTATTCTCTGCTTTCAAAATGTGACCCTCGGGCAAAAATAGTTTTCCATCCCTGCCTTAGTTAATTATCACAAACTTACCTGAGTACGCCTCTTAAGTGTAGTACCAGTTTGGATTAGTTTTTCATTAAATGATTCATAAAAATGCTTGTGTATATTAAGAGTGATATTAATTTTGGTTAAACAGTTACTTTTAATGATTAAAAACTCAAATAAATATTAATTAATAACCTATTAGAATCAAACCACGTAAATTCCACACTTTATGATGAAATTGCAGGAATTTTTAATGTACTACCGTAAAATCCGGCGTATAACGCGTACTCTGAACACAAAAAATAAGATCGAAATTTAAGGGTGCGCGTTATACGCCGGGAATAAAAAAACGGTAGCTTAAAAAATAACAAAAGGGACGGGCACAAAAAAAATTTACTTCTAGATGTATCGAAACACTGTTTATTTAAAAGAAATAATTTGCATTATGAACAAAAACAGTTGTAGTTTTCGAAGTATACTATTTTTTCAAAAGTCTGGGATAATACCTCGAATAAATTACTTCAAAACATAAAAACAATGTATACTAATATTTCAGATTTCTTCTTTAAAAAGGGGGTGCGTGTTATACGGTGAATACACCTAAACATTAAAAAATTTAGCTTGAAAGTATAGGTGCGCGTTATACGCAGGATTTTACAGTATTTTAGATTTATTTATCTTAGCATTTTTTTTTTCTTCAGTACTACAAAATTCATTCAAATAACTGACATTTTATTTTTAAAAAAATCAATGCTTGTCTTAAATATTTAATTTAAGTTAATGTCTTATGCAACTGAAATAAAATTAACAAATTCGCTTGAAGCGTTATAAAACTAATGCTTTCTTTTTGGATAATGCAAAATAATGGCAAATTGAAAGAATATTAAAATATTTTTAAATGATACATATACTTTATATTAATTAAATTTGAAGATATAACTTACTTTCTTTTTTATTTATTTATTTATTTATTTTGTGCACGTGAAACTTTTAGATCTGATATTCTATATATGAAAAATTTCATTTATGAAATAAGTAAGAGAAAAAAGAAAAAAAAAACTAGTTAAAAATTGTTTCTTATGTTAATAAATGAGTTCTTAGTTAATAAAGTCTGATTTATTAAAATTTATTGTATATAGCACTAAAAAATAATGGTGAAAGATTTTTACTGAAACATTACAGTTTAAATTATTCTCATCAATCATTGCCATAAAACATTAGTATCATCTCTTATTGTTTTCTACTGTTTTTGAGATTTTTGTATAAATTTTGAACATATTTTTGTTACATAATTTATATTCATTGATAACTTTATGAATAAATAAACTTATTTAAAATTTTCTCCCAATACGCGCATTCCAAGAAAACAATTTGTGCTTATCGATGTTGAAAATTTTGAACAATGGGCAATATTATACTTGTGTAAACATATGTTTGAAATCCTTTATCCATCACTCATAGACTGTAGACTATAAACCGTAGATTCTAAGGTAACATTAATTTAAATAAAGTTATGCTTAGATTTAGTATATATAGCGAGATGTCCTATTTAATTTTATGAATCATTTGTATACATATATATTTTTTAAAGACTTAAGATATTCAAACAGATAACAGGATACATTTTTTACATGTCATTTAATAACATATTTCCTTGATATAACTGCCAGTGGGAGGATTATTCATCTTATATCACTGATCATGATAACAAAATATTCTTATCTCCCTTTAGAGAGAAAGTATAAATTGCTTATTCAATTATAACTATTCATAAAAAAAATGTTGCTTAAGATTATATAAGATAAACTGTTTTAGATTATTCTAGTTCTGCTTCTTGAATTTAAATGCATATAAAAATTGCGTTTAAGGATTTACAGTCGTTTAAGAAAAGGACACTCTTCATTACTTTAAATATTTTGTGCAATTTCATTCGTTTAACTGGTACCAGTATTAATACCTCAAAGGAAACTAAATTTTAATGTTAATGGATTAAAGAATTAACTTAAATAGCTAAATAAATTTTCAGACAGAATTTTTCCTTAATGGAATTTGATTTTATACGTATATTTGAGTTTTTTTTTTTTTTTTTTTTGTCTTATAAAATTAACTTCAATTTCAAGTTTCCTAAATTTCTAATCGTTAGTTAAAAGTTATGGAGTTTTAAAAAGGGGCCACCTTAATGTGTTAAATGAGTGACTCAAACTTTTGTCGAAAAACATTGTATTCAACACTTTTTCTACCCTTTCACATCAAATGATAAGTGTTTTTTTGCTGTCGCTGTCGTCAATGGGCATACGGCTCGCAGAGCGAGCCTTTATCCCATATCGTAGCATATTAATGGTGCCTGTGATAGTAGCGTCCTTGCTGAGAGGGAACAATCCGATTGGTTGAAAGAACGAGGGAAGTAGGCGTGGTTAACTGGAGGCTGGAGTTGTGAGCAGAATGGTGGTGAGAAGTGGAAAAAGTTCATCCTTGAGCGGCTCAGAGCCTGGCTTTAGATTGAAGTGCTTTTTTTTCTCATTATTTTTACTCTCATACTATTTTCCACATATAAAAAAGTGGAAAATAGTATTTTTTTTAAATACAGCTTAAAAATTGTTTTTTAAACTTACCAAAATTTTCAAAAAAATAATTCCCTTAAATTATCTGATTTTGAATGTTACGAAATCCTAGGATTCAAAATTCCATGTTAATTTCTCCAAGAGATATGGAAATATTCAGTCAAATATTAGGATCGAAAATCATGACATTATAAGGAACCGTATACCAGATTTAAAATCATTGTTATCGCTTGAACTATCACGTGATACAGAGGAAAGGTAAAAATAGTCTAAATTTGCTCAGAGCTATAGTATATGATCCCTTATAATTTTTATCGAATATCTCGAAACTGTAGAGTAGATTAAAATGAAATTTGAACCCTAAGTTATTGAGATCCTGTTCATTTAATTCTGCAAAATAATAAATTTATTTATAGTAAAATGAAGTCATCACATTACTGAACCCAAACACACCATCCAATGCCTTGAGGTATTTCAGAATCAGCCCGTTATCATAACTGGTTTTAAGAAATATACTCCCGTCCTTGCTGTGTGTGTGCAGAGAGAGAGAGAGAGGTCTCTCTCTCTCTCTCTCTCTTAACCAACATCAAACCATTTTATAAATCTATCCAGAGAAAGGCAATAGTATTATTAAAAAAAGTTTGTCTAATAACCCTTTCTTGAGAAAATATGACCTGAATAGAGCGGGATGGATTCATACAGTCAGACATCGAGGTCACTTGTTCTTTGGAGTTTATTCAAGAGACTTCTATTTTGCTTTACCTTTGTGGCCTTTAAATTATATTCATCTTGATATAAATTTTTAACTTCCTGTGAAGGTTTTAAAGTGAGGAATGTCTCCCAAACAACTGAACGATATACCTTTGAAAACTATTGACAATCGATTCCCATAAGTTAATTCTTACATGTTTTTACTGATTTCTCCCTTTTAGATAGATATCATAGTGCTGGAGTGAGTATCTTCTGTGAATTGATATGCTTTTACCTACCTCAAGGTATTTTTACTACTGTCTTCGACGACAAGATTGAAGCTTTGCTGCAGCGGTCGAGCAACTATCACTAAGAAGCTCTGAGTTCATTAGGGCCTTAATCTTTTCAGACTCTAACTCGTCGTAGAAAGCTTTATCTCAAAATTACGTCTGTGATTCACAAAGAATTTTAATATGCAGATCGTTCTTAAAAGATGTTTCTCATAAAGTCCCTAGTCAAGTATACCGGCTCATTGTGACGTT
>BMAV01004232.1:61974-74509 GCA_019973955.1 Trichonephila inaurata madagascariensis | reverse complement strand
TATATATATATATATATATATATATATATATATATATATATTTAATGAAATGATAAAACTAATGATAAACTATAAACTAATGTTAATATTTAATGAAGATTTGAAATCTATTTTATTATTTTAAACTCTAAGTGTATATATATATATATATATATATACACTTAGAATTTAAAATAATAAAATAGATATCAAATCTTCATTAAATACATTCATTATATAAGAAAATTTCAAAATGATAGAAACGTTTCAACATTTGGTTCTTTCAATTGTATCTTTCCATACATCCTAAATTAACAGAAGGAACTTTAATGGAAAAATGGAATCCTATCTGATGTGTAAAATGTATTATAAAAAACCAACATATTTATTATTTTATAACAATAGTTTCTTTCGTGGGAATTGAAATTATAAAATTGATTATTAATAATCATTTTCCAATTTCTCGTGACAAACGTTTACTTAAAAAAGGGCACTAAAACAAATGTCTATTTTATTGAAAGCGGCAAAAAAAAAAACAACAACAACATAAAATATTAAATGTCCCAAAGATGATAGCTGTTAATGGATTATTTTGGAGTAAATACATACATTCATAATATAAGAAAAACATTAAAAATGATAAAAAAAAGTTTCAGCGCTTGGTTCTTTCAGCACTTCATAAATTAACAGGATGGTTGACAAACGAGAGAAATTTTTATAGAAAAAAGGAAATGTATATGATGTAAAATGTATTATATAAAAAAAACATATTAATTATTTTATTATAATTATTTTCATTTTGGGATTTTAAATTCTAAAATTCATTATTAAAAAATAATCCTTTTCCAATTTCTCGTGACAACCGTTTGCTTTCAAAAAGATACTAAAACAATAAATCTAGTTTATTCAAAGAAAAAAATACTCCAAAAAAGATCAAATGTCCTAAAAAGGACAACTATTAATGGAACTTTTTAGAAATAAATATTAGGCAAAATTTCAAAATAAAAAACAATAATTATTGTTTTAAATAGAAGTTTCAAATCGATCACTTCTTCTTTAAAAGCTATGCTTATTGAACAGAATATGAATTCAATTTTGCCTATTATGTCGTAATTAAACGCAATTTTTCAACGTACATCTACGTAACTTAATTTTTCAAATGTAAATCGAAATATTTTTAAGTAAACTAAAAGTTTTACACAGGATAATAAATTTTAATATTGATATTTTTTCAGTGAGTTTCAATATGCTATTTTATGCTTCGGTGTATGTTAAGATAGCATACAAAAACGACATTTACACGCATTGTAAATAATTATTTATATTATTATAAACTTATTTAAAATAATTCTAACGGAGTAAAAGTGAACAAGATTTGTACAAATATTATAGAATTTTTTGTTTTATTTAGGGATGCAGTAAATGAACTTGTAGAGCTAAAAACATGTACTTATAATGAAAAAAAAAAATTTCACGAGCATTTTTTTACTCGGCAAATTTGGTGATTTTTATTTGTTATAGTCAACCTCTTATTCCAGTGTAACCCAGCTGTGGTTATGATTAAACCACCAAGTTAAGGTGGAACGGAGTAGATGTCATTTCTGGTGAAAAAGTCGTTTGGCTCGAAAACCGGTTTTCGATGCCAGTGACGCCAGTAGGCGAAACGGAAGTAAACATAGTTTGCCATTTTTTTTTAAAGTTTAACTTTTAAATTATACTTTCCAAATTTCACACATTGATAACAAACAACCGATTTTTTTTAACAAAAAAATCGGTAAAAAAAGATAAAAAATTACTGCGTAAATGAATTCTTGTAAAAAAGGTATTAGACGAAAAATACAAAAACATTTTTAAAATCCGTAATTTTTAAGCAATTTTTTCAATCTTCAAGGAAAACACGGATGATAACGTTTGATACACGGAAATAAATTTCGTGTAAATATTTTTATAAACGACGATGTTATTAAATGTTTAATTAAAGTTTCGAGTATTTTTTGAAAAATCGTACAAAAAAGTTTTTGCATATTATATTTTAAATCGTTGATTCTAAAAAACCAAAGTATGAACTTTCTTAGCTCAGAATAGTGATTCATTGCAATGGTAAGAAATACGTACAGAACAACTGAAAAATTATTTTCATGAAAACGCATCGATATTGACTCATTTCAGAAAAAATTGAAAAAATGCAAAATATATTTGTTTTGTAAAAACAATTATACCATATTACGGCGAAACAAATGATTTTTCCGATTCTGTACATATTTTATGTCTGATTTTTGTAAGAAAAGAAGGATCGTAATTGTAAAAACGACAGAAAAGTAGGAACTCTTTCCTGCTTCCTTCCGACCGCAACCTAGCGCATGCGCAGAAAGACGTAAAGCTTGCATAAATTTCACTCATAAAACTTCTATACCGGGTCTTTGAATGAAAATCGATTCTTAAGGAGTAAACTCCAAAAATACGCCTTTTCTAATGATACTAATATTTTAAAAATATTCAAACGTATATATATATTTTTTTTTCAAAAAGCTTTCTTCAACTGCTATTTGTGTTATTTATACAAGAAATTTGTCTATAACGTCCGTGATATCCCTTTTTCCCCCTCCCAGGAGTTTTTTTAAGCAAAAACCTTTCCTAGTGGATCTAGTATGACCAATAAAAGAAACATGTTTGCCAAATTTCAATTATGTAGGTGTTATAGTTTAAATATATAAATTTTGAATTTTTTGTCTAAAAGGTCCCCTAAACCTCCTTGGGAGTTAATTTTCTCAAAATACGTTTTTAACGTATCTCTACTCAACAAAAGAGACATGCTTATCAAATTCCAAGTCTCTACGACTAATAGTTCAAACACTGAAATTTCCTTCCATAACCCCCTGACATCATGAGAGGATCATGAAAAATTACTTCTTCTTTTGCAATAAGCATTTAACTTTTTAACTGCCTAGTTGTTTTTAATTCATCCAATTGTAGAGAGAATAATTCAACTTATTATTCTTGTGAATCATGTGAAATTAATTCTTCTTCTAATGCAGTAATCACTTAATTTTTTTTGGTGGTTAGCTGCTTTTAATTATTTCTGCTTTAGAGAGCTCCAGACACGTGATTCTGAGCTTTAATCATGTGATTATCTAATGTTTGAGTTTGTTCCCAACTTCTTAAATTTCTCTTAATGCCCCATTGACTCTTAAAATTTGTATAGGTCGATGGAGCGCGGCCTACGTTTTTCCGCATGACGTCTTTGGAATAATCTGCATTCGATCCACGACTCAATTTGAATATCTCAAACTTTGAAGACTGTGACTTTATTTTGTGGATTACTGTCACTCTTATTTCACTATGAAGGCTGATGTAGTTCTAGTAATGATTAAAGTGAAACAATCAATATAAAATCTAATATAGATTTAAAATCAATAAACTGTAATATAGAATTGAAATTGCACTATATGTACTAGTTGTACTAATTTTGTACTAGTAACTACAAATGAAATTCAATTCCACGTGCAACAAAATTATTAATACTACTCTGTGATACTGAGTTTTACCCGTTGTGCAAACGGAAACTTTTAAATAAAACTATGCTTCCTAATATTATACTGAATATGTACAATAAATAAGATTCTGGCATTTGCTTGTTTTGCTCATATTTTTAATAACTTAGTAATAACATTTTGAAGCATAAAATATATATGCTTCAGAATTTTTCAACGCATAAAGTAACTTTTTATTATACAACTTTTATTATTCATTTTGTTTTTAAGATCAAAATGGTAAAATCAACTTGAGGAAAGAAGTTATGCATATTTCTCCTTTCTGCGGATTTTACTGTAAGCTTCGAATTTTTAAATTTGGATACATATTTAATGATCAAAAAATTCTCACATCATTTATTACAACACCTGTAGCTCATCTCTGAAGAAAAAAAATATAATATCTCTTCGTAGGGTGTTTGGAAACCAATCTACTCTTAGTTGCTAATCAAAGCAATGTTTTCTCCTTTATAACTTGTTGTAGATAAATATTAGGAATTTCGAACAAAAGATATTTCTCATTGACTATTCAGTAATGGTATCTTTCAAATGACCTATTTGAATAAATTTATATATCAAATTTGCAACTACTTTTAACATGTTATCTATTATGTAGGAATGTAGGAATATAATTTAAGATTACAAATACAGTTATATTTTATGATTTTGAATATATATACCGGGAGTTTCTCAATAAATATCGGAGTTAAAACGCTTTATAATATTTAATACATATAACTTACAAGTACAATTTATACATCGAATGAAAGAGTAACTGAAACAGTTTTACCTACAAGCTTACAAATGTTCAATGTGAGCCCCATTCGTCACAAGGTGTACATTAAGTCAATAGGCGAGTTCATTCCAAACTTTGTTCAGTGTCTCTGAAATAATTCTTTCAACAACTGCTTCAATCCTGTTTCTTAAGTCTGGAAGGTCAGCTAGTAGCGGAGGTACATACATACAATCTTTAATGAACTCCGACAGGTAAAAATCACATGGCTTCAGATCGGGTGAACGCGGAGGTCATGCGAAACAAGTTTTATTGTTTGGCTCTTTGCGGAAACTCCATTCATCGTGTACAGTAATGTTCAACCAATCGCATACTGAGAGATGCCAGTGAGGCGGTGCACCATCTTGCTGCCCAATGAAGTTATCTGATTCACTTTCTTTCAATTGAGGAAACAGCCATAGTTGTAGAGCATCAAGGCAGGATGAACCAGTTACAGTTGGTCCTCCGAAAACGAAAGGCCCATACACTTTTCGCCGAGATACGCCACTAAAACATTCAATTTAGGTGAGTCTCGTTGCGATTCTAGCACCTCATAAGGATTTTCTAAGCTCCAGATACGCGTATTATGAGTGTTCATATGTCCACTGAGGTGTCCACCGGAACGCTTGTTGCACAGTAATAGTAGATAATGTCTTGTAGTGTATGTGTAGTTAGAGAACACAAAACGCTATCTGCTCCCTAGTCGCCATTTTTCTATTAGGGCGCTGATTGGCGGTAAAGAGGGGAAAAAAGTAAAATACGTTTTACGAGCATGCGCCCACATGCCAGCAAACAAAAATGTTTCAGTTGGTCTTTCATTATATATATGAGTTATACTAATAAGTAAAATGTAATAAATACTATAAAGCGTTAAAATTCCGATATTCATTTATAAACACCCTGTATATCCTATGTACCCGAATTTAAGCTACCTGTTTTAAAAAGAAAAATGTAACCATCCATTCTGACCACTTACATCGATGACTTATCCCGTTCAGCAGTTTATCTCCAGTATTCAGTCTATCCTAAACATCGTTGTATGCTCGTATTTAGGACATTTTTTGTATTCTCTTTCTTTTAATAACCTAAATAAAAGCGATATCGGTAATGGCATCAAGACGAGTTCACAATGACGCAGGAATGAAAAGGAAAACAATTTTATAAGCAGAAGAAAATGGAAACAGAGCAACGGCCACTGAAAATTTGACACGAATGAAATAAATATACGCTTATAGCGTAAATAAAATGATATAATTTTTGCTTGTAAATGTTTAACTGCCTTAAGTAATTATTTTCGATTCTTTTGCAATGCATTATCATTTTCTAAAAAAAAAATTGTTTCATAACAAATGCATTGGAGGGCATGGAAGACGATACCTTGAAGCATCTACTCCGAAGTCGACTCTAACAATATCATTTCCGAAACATAAAACTGACGGATAGATTAATTTTAGGTTCAAGCATGCATTTGAAAGTTTTAATACTGGTAAAACAAATTAATTATCAACTTCTTATTATTTCTCAATACTTTCTTCTTTTTTTTTTTTTCATTCTTAAGTATCGGATATCGATGAATATTTTACACATTTTTTCTCTCAAAAACGTGTAGAGAATTGGGTGAGTTGGTTTTGGAGACTTAGAATAGCGATGACAAAAACTTTTCACAAAAAACATTTTAAGAATTTGGAGTGCGGCTTAGAATCTATGGTGACAGATTCGAGTGAATACGGTATTTCCAAATATATTTCTTAAAGATTTGAAAACGAATACATAAGTTACGAGAAATCATACAAAAAATATTTTTTCAAAAATCTAAAGAAAAACATAATTTTTCTAAAAATTTTATTATTGTATTGCTCCTTCGAAAGCTTTTTCATTGTGCTTAGAATAATTTACTGGTCTAGGTTTGAGTTGGAAATTACAAATTCCCCAGGATTAACATTATGTTGACGAGCTCAAAATGAGCGTTAGACGACAGTCTTAAATCAGATTGTAATTTTTTTTTTAAAAAAAAAAGAAAACCATGTATCGAACACACACGTCATATTTTTTAATTAAAAAATTACCATGTTCAATACATGCTACAATTATAAAAGAGCTTCTGAAAAAAATGGTAGTTTCCGGCTGGAAGGTTGTAAATGATTTTTGTATTTAAAATTTCTGTTTTCAACTTTCTTTTTAAGGTCTCAAGGAAGAATATTTTTTCGATCATTTTCAATAACTTTCTGACTAATTAGCATAAATCAGTAGTTGGAAAAATATAATAATTAGAAAATGTAATGCAAAATAATACAATTTTAATAAAAAAAAATTACTCAGTTATATTATAATTTTTTATTAAATTTTCATTGCTATTAATTTTAAAGAATTTGGAAGCGTATGCTTTATATTTTCCTTTATGTATATTAATTTTATTTCTTTTAGTTTGCTTTAATTTTGAGATCCTATATGATATATTTTAATGTGTTTTTGATGATACAAATATAAAGCATATAGTTGTTTTTCTAGAAAGTAAGAATGCTTATAGTTTTATAAAAAAAATCTTGTACTTATTTTGTATGTTTTAAAAGCGCAATATATAACTTGAAGATAACAAAAAATTATATCATAAAAAAGATCATTTTATATTAATATATTTATATTTTTATTAGTTATATATTTTTAAATAAGAGACAGAAGTCTTACTATAAATTGTCCTTAAAATTTTATATATTTTAATAATTATTTCTTTGATAATAGACAATCACTTATTTTATAAAAAGTCATTTAATGTGTTTTAACCATAATTTTGCTGTTTTTTGAGCGTTGAAAAACAATTGTTATAAACAAAGTGAAGAAATATATTTCTACATTATTTCTTTGAAGGTTTTTTTTTTCAAACATTTTAAAAATAGTCATTATGGGAAATATAACCTAGATATTACCATTTATGAGAATCCCTTCCAAGTCCATTAAATTCAAAGACTAAAAATGTGTGTTAACGCAAGCTTCACTGTTTTTTCAGCATTGAAAAAATTATTATTGCAAAAAAAAAGAAGAAAAATATATTATTTTTTTTTAAGTTTCCATATTTTGAAGAGATTTTTCAAATAAATTTTTAAATAGCTGTAAGGGGAATAGCCTAGATATTACCATTTATAACTATTAGGTAATGCATTAATTCCAAGTATTATTAAATACAAAGAATAAAATGTGTTAACGCAACACATATCATTTCTATTTTCAACATCGTTTCTCTTAACATTTACATATAAATTATTTAAGAAACTCCCAGAAACAGTGTACACTTCCATTTTTATTCCTCGAGCCCGCCGAAGTTGTCAATTAAAAACACAGAGAAAGTGTTATTTAAACTCTTAAATACAGGCTGTCTTCAATAAATTAAATAGAACTTGAAATGTATCCAATTAATTACGACAAGGGAACGAGAAGCTTGCTAAAAGGATTAGTCACTGACATGTTGTTAAAAGAGATTGAATTAAACATAAGGCAATTAAACTCACCAGAGCATGGAAAATTTTGTTTCATCTGTGGAAAAACTTAGTTTTAAATTACTCCTAATATTTTAGGAGAAAGTAAGGTCTTGTTTCTTAATAAGGGATCTTTTCCTGTTTTAAAACATCTTTTGTTTATGTTAATATCGTTAAGGTTTAGTTAGAAACTTTGGGGAACAATGGCCGTAAGTACCACCTAGAACAAAACTGTAATAAAATACGTATAAGGAACAATGCTTTTGTGAAACAATGGGCAATTATAAAGAAGGTTTAATTTCAAAATTACTTTGTATGAGGTTTAAATATTTTGTGGAAGTTCGTATTCTTTACTGGGCCTTTTCCATACGTTTCACTTGGAATTTCCTTCAGTTGTATGATTATATATGGTTTTCAAAGTTATTGTTATCTAAACTCTGGCATTAAGTTATTGATTTATTTATTACCCATTCTTACATCCCTTGCCTCGTGATTTAAAAAGGGCAAGTCTTAAATTTCTTGAACGAAAATAAAATTATATTTTATTCCTCCATAATTCTCATCTATTTTTGCAAAAGTCATGTTTAGTGGATCCCTACTCAACAAAAAAAAAACATGCTTGGCCATTTTCAAGTCTTGAAATCTAATAGTTCAGAAACGGAAATGTTTTTTATACAACACCCTCCTTAACCTCGCAACAACTCTTTGGAGTAGATTTCAGCAAAACCCGTTCTTAGCGAATTTTGACTGTTAAATTAGAAGTGGTTTAATAACTCTAAAGAAAGGCAAAATTTTTAAATATACGTTCCTTTAATCTCCTCTTGAGATTCCATATGGTAAGATCTGAATTTCCGGATCTCTTTAAAAAAAAAAAAAAAAATGTTTACCAAAATCAAGTCTATATGTTCAATAGTTCTAGAGATTTCGTAATGTGTTAATGAATGCGCGCGTGAGTCGCTTTCTTCCTATTTATATAGATAGATTATACGCTGGTTAGATGGTTTAACTATTCGAGACTGAATTTTCATGGGTCTCTTTCTGCCCAATATTTGTCTAAAAAGTATTTTACTTAATAAATTATTACAATGTTGAGATTAACTTTATAAAACATGTAGAAAGAGATTTTAAAAAAAATTAAATGTTTGAAAAAATCAATGTTCTGCAAGAAATAAAAACAATTTTAAAAGTTTAAACTTATGATTTAAAATGTTTGAATCGGAAAGATTTAAGAGCGAAACATATTCATTTAACCCTTTATCTTCCTCATTATGATTTATTGCCGTTTTTTTCATGCAACATTTTTTTTTTGAATCCCTACATTGAAAATTAAGGGATATACTCCACTCCAACTACAAAATACTCCACTTTGGGAAATTTAATCCGTTAGCTAATTACTTGATTAAAGGTATTCAACTGTAAAATTAAGTACATAAACTGTTCCCTTAAAAGAAATAGTCAAACCGTTTTCTAAGGTCTTCATTCACGTACAAAAATATAAGACACTTACCTTTTCACATTAACTAATTTTTCGGAACAAAAATGACTATCTTCGCAATTCGTTGAAAACGCGTCAGCAAAAAACGCAATTTCCTTATAAAACTATTCATTTTCCCCGCTGAAAAATTTATCCTAGAATCCGTGCTGCCAGATATCTTGGAAGAGTGGATTTAAAAGAATATTCCTGCTAAGTTTCGTCGGAGTATTCGCAAAAATGGTTATTCTATGTAATTTTAAATTGAGTGGTACTTATAAGTACCGTCAGTAGACAAAGGGTAATAATGTCACTAATGTTCATGGACACAGGAGAATCTTCGGTGGTGATTCAGAGTAAAATTAACGTCGTACAATATGAGGGCTATTGGCGACAGTGTCAAGTGACTTCAATCAGTATGCTTCAAAAGCTTTTTTTATTACTACATTTTCCTCTGATTTGCGCAACAGATTTAAACAATAACAATAAACTGATTTGTTAATATATTATGAAAAATTACAGAAAACCTATAAATTAGCGATTACTTGAGATGGTTTAAGAGTTTGGGAAAAATTGTCTACTTAACGTATCCGACTACGTTCGGAACCATGATTAATGATTCTGCAAAAGCGTATAACTGGATAATATTTATGATATTTAGTGTCACTTAGATTAGAAAATGTATATAAAATTGTTTTAAGAATATTATTACAATAAAATATTATTTAAGTACACTATTTTGACAAAAAATGAACATAGAATGACCCGTTTTCAAAATATTCTCCTTTTGTGAAAAATGCTTCTATTATAATAATATTTTGCCTGTATATAGCTCCGACTTCTGTACAGAGGCTCAACTAGAATGTTTGAAATATATAACTTAGAAGTGGGTTTATCCATGTTTTACGACAACAAAGGGGAGAAATTTTAAGAAAAAAACGCCGATAATTATTTTAATTGGTTGTAATTCTAAAAATAATGTGAATTTTTCAAAAAAAAAATAGTTCAGACTCTCTGGAGAAGTCTTTACTTTATATAAGCACACACACACAAAATATTATTATTTTAGAAGCATTTTCTATAAAAGGAGAAAATTTTGAAAAAAGGTTATTCTAAGTTACTTTTTTGCCAAAATATTGTATTTCAATAATTTGTTTTTTGTCAAAATGTCCTTAAAACAATTTTATACATGTCTTCTAAACTAAGTGACACTAAATATCATGGAAATTATCTGTTTATGCGCTTTTTTTAAATCACAGTTCTGAACGTATTAAGGTATGAATGATACCTTAAGACATCATCGATAATTATGCTTTTGCGATAGAAAATTTGACATCCAAAACATTAAGAAATAAAGAGGATGAATAAGTTTTCTAAAGTTTTGTGGAAAAATCTTATAATATTCGATGTATTATTTGTCGTGGAAAACAAGAAAAAGGCGTGAAGTATCTTGACAATAATGACGGTATTTTGCTTAAATAGAGTAATGTACTTTATTATGCGAGTTTACTTTCTTTTACATAAAATCAATGATTTAGATTGAAATATCAGGAAAAATATTAAACAACAATGTATTACCTCAATAAGATTATTATTTTCAGTATCCCAACATGGAAAAATATTAAACTTAATACACAGAGGGACCTCTTTTTCACTTACGATTTTTCAGAAACATTATACCACAATTTTATTAAAAAACTGTTTGAGTATATTTTTTATTTTGTTTTATATATGTATGTAAAATATTTTGTATATTTAAGAAATATTTTGTATAAAATATGTTACCTAAATGAAAATATGTAGGCTAAAATTCTGTTCATTATCAGCTATAACAAAGGAAAAAAAAATTAATTTAAAATTTCTTTTGTAATTCTAAAGATTGTTTAGAGTATTATTATGAGGTATATAAAAATAGGCAGGAAAATATCAGCCAATAGATAAAATGATACGTGAAAACATTGCTACTTTTAGTTTTTTCTCTTTTACTCCAAAGCATAATTTTTTTTGCTTTTAGGTATACTTTGGAAAAGAAATTATTGCATTATATGGTTCCAAATTTTTTATACATTTATACAGGATACCTGCCCATGTAGTGAACCTAGTTTTTTAGACTAGGTAGGACAAATTTGTTTTTTTAAAAAAATAGTTTTATGTATGAAAAAAAGGGGGGATAGAAATTTTGAAAATTACAAAGATTTATATAATTTTTTTAAAGAAACTAACTTACTATTTTACCAAAAAATGGGTTCCCTATCTTTTGAATATAGTTTTATATATGTGCAAAAAATATTTTATATATTTAAGAGATACTCTTTTAAAAGATGGTACCCAAATTATCTCAAAAGTTACCTTAAATCTCAAAATTTATACCCGACTTAAATTAAACAGAAAGCAATTTTTTTTAACTAAAAATTATTTCTGTATTTCTACAGAATGACTAAAATATTTGTATTAAAATCACAAAATATCTAATCTTTATTGGAAATGTTTACAGATATATGTCCCATAAACAAAGAGTCTTAATTTTAGTAGTTTACTCTTTCGAGCACATCCTGGTATTCTTAATATAATTGAAGAATTAATCTTACATAATTTTCCTTTTGTGTCATTTATTCCATTCTATCTCTTTTACTTTGCTATCAAGCTCATGTTTACTTCTCTAAGTATATGTAATTACATAATTAAGTAGCGTAAGCTGTGTTTTTCTATGTAAAATAACTGTGCAATCTGGAGAACAGATTAATGCTTTGAATAATTTAAGCTTATTACGTAAGTTGAAGATACAATGATTAATTAATTAAGTGTTTAATAATAAATGAAATTATGGGATACTTTGTATCCAGATATATAATTAGATATCAATTACATAGTAGATGAAACATAGATTATTTTCCATACATTTTATTGTTTTTACCTGTTCTTATCAAGTAAAAGCTTACTTTTTGTCAATAATGGTGAGAGTTTCCTATACGATTTGTAGAGATTTAAATAGTAACGAATGAATTTCTGGTAATTTTCTGTGGCCACAGCCAAATCATTGGACATTAACAAGGAAGTTAACCCTTTCGTGGGCCATTTATTTCTCTTTTGAATACTCGCAGTTTTTTCGTTTTTTTAACAATTAAACAATAGAATTAAAGGAACATGTTATATTTTATCGAATTTTTTTATGTTTACATTTAAATTTTAGGGGTTGGAACAATACTTCCCAGAGAACCATTCACCATCATAAAGAAAATTTAATTTAAAGGTGATTATTTGCCATGAAAAGATGTGAAGCTCATTGCCATGCACATTGGGACATTACATTCTG
>BMAV01004232.1:42688-61963 GCA_019973955.1 Trichonephila inaurata madagascariensis | reverse complement strand
GTCCTCTTTTCTTGTCCCTTTCTTCTATATTTCCTACCTCATCTATAGTTGGAAACCATCTTTGGCATATGATTTCCCACAATGGCTAAGCGCTACACACTTCTTTGCTTGGAAGCTAGCAGGAGGCACTTTCTTTTTTCTTGAGAAATGTCTGTCTATTAGCTAACGAGTTAACGCTATACGGAATGTTAGCTGGTCTTAACTTCTGCTTCTTTTATTCACTAGCCAAAGTATGAAACTATTTAAGATGGCAAGGTCAATAAAAAATAATAAAAGATACGGTGCCACCATTATTTTACAGATATTCTTCTTATTTGCTACCTTTCTTTTCTTAGATCGAAGCGAACAACCCCTCGCATGACATCGTTATATACAGCGACAGCTTTTTGACAAGGTACTTCTTCTTTAGTACCATCTTTTTTTGTCCGATTTACAGGTGTCATTATTGCTGGATTATGCGCAGTAGCACAAAACTTAAGCTGGAATTAGTCTTCCCATCGTTATAATAGGAAAGTCATTATAATGGGTTTTTCGTTTCTTACAGGTAAATTTTAAAAGATCATGTAGATGGGAAGCAATCTGCCCAAGGTCTACGAATGGATTAACCAAATGATAAAGTAAACTTCTATGGCTTACAGGAAAAATGAACAATGAACAGAAAATAATTCTAATCTCTCTCTTACGTTCTCTAGATTTAAAAGAATTTTAATTAATTTTTATTTAAAGATATTCAAATACTATTTGTAAACTATTTAATAGTACTGAGTTTAACTCAAGTGATAAAGGTGAATCTAAGGGTGATCCTCTCTTTTAATTTCACAGCAACCATATAAGGAATTTTATGTTCGGTTGATTTAAACTGGTCCACCAACTTCTGTTACTCCGTATGTCGATTTTTGCTGGAGTTATGAATTTGCTGGGAGTTATTTTATTTGTAGGAAATATAAATTACAATAATTAATTTCCAAAAGGTTTATTTAAATTTTAAGTACAGTTTCATTTTTCAAATTTAATCAGTATAGATACAAGTATTTTATTAATGTTTTTCACAACGATTCAAAAATTCGATTGACATAGCTTTAGGATACATTTTCTGTGTGTGATAATAACTACGTAAATTGAGAAACAATAATTTGTTGCAAAATATTACTATTTTATTAGGTTTTACTTTTTATACACAAATGGCCAAAATTCAAATTATTAAAGTTAAAACTTTGTAAAACGTATTAGGATGCGTTTGTCCTCCTGAAAGATATTTCGCTTGTGAAAACTATATTTTTGTTTTACTTTAATTTATTATTCATTTTTGTAATGAACAGAAAGCTATTTCAAAACAAGCTGACTAATCTTTATTAAATGTATTTAAATACAAATTGATGTTAATAACACCTATATTATAAAACAAATTTAAGGGGATTAACCCGTGTGACGGTCCGTTTTTTAAGCATTCTTAGGGAGTTTTTTTTTTTTTTTGATGACCAGTAAAAAGATAGAAATTCAAGTCTTTTATCATTTATTTATATGTATTTTAAGAGTATGTATATAAATGTTTAGCCAAAAATGTCCAATAGAACGTGAGTTATAGCGCTCTGAACAAACACACTTCGAAAAAAATGGACGATCACTTCATCCACGATTCCGGCTGATTGGCTTATCTAAAATAAAAAAAAATTAACGGCGTTTTAATCTATAAACTTAAATGCATAGAATGGACTATACTCAATTGAAAATATCAAAAATTGTATTTTTGGTAGACCTCTGAAGAAAAAGTTTGGAATTTCATTATAAAAATAGAAATATTTTGAATTTTAGAATGATCGTAATCCAATCCTTGCATCTGTATGTACTGAGTCTACAATATAAATCTGAAGTCATTCGGTCAATGATGAATAAAAGTTTAAAAAAACACAGTTATGAGAAAAACGCGTTTTAAGTTTCAAGTTCAGTTAAAACAATAAAAATCTTAGCTTATCGCTCCAAACAGCTGCTCTTCTAACACCTGCTTCCTTATAACGACTTCAAATTTTAAAAAAAATCACCTTACCACCGTATTCTAGACAGGTTAAGGCAGCAATTTATGAAAAAAAAATTTGATTTTTTGAACCCATCACATGGGTGAACCCTCCTTAATAAAAATTCTCCCTATCTCTCTCTATATATATACATACACATTTTTGAAAGATTGCTGGCCTTAAAATAATGTTTATCACAACAATCTTAATTCCCAAATGTGAGAAGTAGTTAGCTATTATTTCTATACTGTGCTTATTATTCCATCTCGATATATTTGTATTTATTCTTTTGTTTTGCTATTTTACGATACTTTAGTGCATTGTTAAAAATCTTTGTGTGGATCATTAAATATACATAATATATAATATTTAACTATGCATATATCTATCTATCTATCTGTCTGTCTATATATATATATATATGACATATTTCAACGACCCAGTAACGACAGCTATGGAATTCATAGTCTTTATTGAAGGTATGGGGTTTCCTTTGTAGGAAGAACACTAAACCAAAGTGTTACAATGATTTTTACCAGGAACAAGATCCCCGACTTAGAGGAACAACGATATTTATATGGGGAAAGTCGGAAGAGATAGCGAACAGTGAAATTCCCCCAAATCAGTGATTTATAGGGCTTTCCCTAGAGGTGGGACTAAGTCTATAGGGAAGGTTTCGTGTCTGGAGGGGAAAATCTGACGAAATACTGAATTGATTTTGCATCATCCAAGTTCTCAGTTAAAGCTTACGTATCTATTTTTATATTACATTTATATATGTTTATATACTAGATTGAAATATACTTACTGCTGCATGCTACATTATGATCTTGAAGATGTTTTTGAAGAGGCGCTTCTTATGTTTCATTTAGCAAAATAACGATGTGAATTATATTATAAAGTAAATCTATCATGCTATAAGTGTATTTCATTTCTTTATTTTTTTTAAAAAATTGAAAGCCTATTTTTTTTGTTTTGGTAGTATTTAAAGTAGATTCGTATAATTCGATGTTAAATTCATTTTTATAATGGACGGAGGGTAATTTTATATATTTGATAAGATATTTTAATGAAATTCAAAAAGAATAAAAAATGAAAAAAATATTTTGCGTACACTAAAATCAATATATTGGTCGATTTATATTAACATTATGTTATTTCAATTTTGTATATCTTATTTCGCAAATGATTTCTTGAATTTTGGTAGCGATAATTCAACAGTGAACACATACCTTTATGTGAATGTCATTTTATTTGTATAATTTTTGGTATTATATATTTTGTATATATTCAAATATTTGCACTGAGATAATATCACCTTTTCATTTTTTTATAATTTTTGTTATTATACATTGTTTATACATACAAATATTTATATAATGGTTTAGCAATGATTAATTGATTATGACATGAAAGAAGTAAATTTATCTAATGAAGACAAAGACAAGGAAATGGCGAATGTCAAATTCTGTCATAAGAAAAATTTATTTTGTCGGAAGAAGCATTTTTTTTTCTTTTTGATGCATTAAGCCTTCTGATACTAAGCATCTTTATTCACGAACACTTCAATCCTTATCTTTAGCAAGAAGCAACTCAACTATAATAATTTCCTTTTCTCAATGAAAACAGTTAAAAAAAAAAGGATATATTCTTCCAGCATGTATGCATTCAGCAGAATATTACACTTCAGCATCCAGATGTTACCTAAAAAAGAAGATGCTCGAATTCAAAAGCACAATATCCATTCTAATTTGCTTTAGTCTTTTACTTTCCCAAAATAAATGTCTCCCCTTTAGATTCACGCCCAATATAAACATTCATCACTACTAGAGACAAAATATGCAATTAAGTAAAACAAAAAAAAAGTGTATTTCGCTTTCAACGACCACTTCTTGTTGAAGTTTGCACATGAATGGTTGAAACATTAAAATGGAGCCTTAAAAAAAGAAACAGTTGAACCTTGCAGAAATAACCAACAATGATATTAAGACGATCTTTACAGCCAGCTTTTATAGAATCTGTTTCGACGTTAACTACAATGGGATGTGTAACCAAGACACCAGTGATCGTTAAGATTGTCGATAATTTAACAAAAAAAAAAGGAATGTTATCCAATAAGACACTTATTGTGGCCTTATATTTTGGTCAAAATGGCAGTGATGTGGGGCCCGGTCAGAAAAATATCATACAGAATTGAGTAAACTGTTTCCAAGGTTGAGTCCGGAGCAGAATTGGCCTCCGATGTCTAACAAACAGGAGTCTAGATAAGATTATAAACTAACTAGATCTTCGTTATCTGACAACAGGACACTGAAATCTGTACCATAATTCAGTAGTTGATCGCCCAGTAATGTTGTCGTTCGGGAAATTATTCTTGTACGGTCCATCACGGTATATTAATCCATGATATCCTTTTTCATTCTTTCACAGCTACTGGCATATATTTCATAAAGAAAATGATCCTCCGTATTTCAGCCACATTCATTTCTTCTCATGTCCATTGGGTTCCTAGGGATTCCTCTTATTAAATAAGTCCCCTTTAGATATCTCTCTCCAATACAATACAGTTAGGAAATGACTCTAGAAAGCACTTCTTCTCTCAAAATTATTTCGATATTAAAGAGAATTTAAGAAAATATTACAGAATGATCTTCATTTAATCTATGCATTAAGGCTAATAGTCATAGCATGATCATACGTTGCGAACTATTAATTTACAAGAGTATATATAGCTGTATTCTTCGAATAAATTATTTCCCTCATCTAAAATTTTTCATCGTTTCTTCATTTATACAAGGTATGACATTTAAATTCCCGGTTTGGGCATGGCCCAGAAGTTAGGCTTGGTGCGATGCAACGGGAATGGAATATAGTTGGCATTGATCCTTCCGGGGCGGGTAGCGTGTTATTCCATCCCTCCATCTAGTCCGGTTTTGCTTTTTTATCCTTGTTTGAGTAAGACATTGTAATGTCGAAGTGCCATGATCATGATAATCTTAAAACTCGAGCTGAACATACTATGACGGATCTACACTCGTTTTTCCAATCACTCCTGCTGGGAAATCTTTGAGCTATCAACTCGCGTTATTCACAACCAACCCTTCGGAAGAGGAGAGAATCGTGATATTTAAATTAACTTACTATAAACAGTTGAGGTTTTCTAGCTTGAGAAGAGAAAAGGAGAGAAGATATACTCGAGTCAGGTGAGATGGCTACTGAAGGTATAACATTAGAATTAGAGTTATTTGATTCTTATTAGGAGGAAACTTGAAGGTGACGATTGTTCACTAAGATTGAATTGATATTAGATTAAATCGGATGATAGGTTTGATCTTTTATTAAAGTAAGGCTCAAGTTTGATAGTTACCTAATAGCTTGCGTTTTACCGTCGTTGTTTCACTTTCAAGGTGAGCATTGAGACATTCTATTATTAGTTGAAGTTATGTCTGTTCTTTGTGTAGTAAATGAATAGATAAAATTGGATCATGTCGAGTGTTTCTTCCCTACCCGCCCCCCCCCCACACACACATCTAGAAACGAACTCCTACTTAATGTTTTAAATTGTCAACTGCATTTCATGTGGTCAAATTGTTTTAATGGCGCAAGCGATTTTTGGAAGGTTTTGGATACTTTTGATGAGGATTAACATTCTGGTCGACATGTGTCATCAAGAATTGAGGAAAGCTTTTTTAAAAAATCATTGAAACTTTGCAAAAAAACCGACGTTTGAGTGTTCGTATGAAATGACGAACATTGATAAAAAGACAATAAGAAATATATTGGACGAGAATTGGCATATGGTGAAAGTTGGCGCAAAACTGGTACTGAAAGACTTGATCAAGACATCGATCGCTCCGGTACACATTGTGCTCTCTGTAAAACTGTTCTCGGGAGAAAATGTATTATTTGCTCTAGCATCCATCGTACTCACAAAATCTCGCCCCATACGATTTATATTTGTTTTTTTAATAGGAAAAATGCATTGAAAGGAGCTCATTTTCAATCTGTAGAAAAGGTGAGATCAAAAATGGCAGACGAACTGAAGATGGTACCACCTAACGAACCACAACACTACTTTGAACGGTGAAGAACTTGTATGCAGTTATGTATTGATAGGGAAGTGGAATTATATATATAAAAATGGTATTTATATATTGTTTTCAATAAAGGTAGTCTTATTTAATTATCATAGTGGTATCACAGTTGCCAGTATTTATTCTATTTGGGTAGTTTTTTTTATTAAATCGTTATAACTGTGTCTTAAAAAATATATGGACGAGTTTTTCTTTTAATATATTTTTTCTTTAAAAAAATAATTTATTATCTTGTGAAAAGAATTAGCAATAACTGGTATTATATATAGAGAGAGAGTTGATAAATTGCTTATTGCGGATATAACACAATTTCAGAGTATTACTTTTGTTTCTATTTTGGAAGATAAATCTTCCTTTATACATAAAATTACAACATAACATTTAAAGATTAAAAGCTTTCTCTGAGAGAAAAAAATTGTCTGTTCCTTATTGAGAGAATACTCTATCTCTTTTGTAGAGTTATAGAATACAAAGAGTTTAATAAGACACAAAATGTCTGATGAAAAATTATATTCTTTACGCATAGAAACACTATAGGTTGTTACATAACCTACCACTGATATATTACTTATATATAAACAGAAAATACTTCCATTTACTTGATTGGATTCTTGGTTTTTGTAAAAATATATTCTAAGCTCATCTTAAAATTATCATAAATTCGTTTTGAAAAAAAAACCCGGGAATGAGTAGGTCTGCCTATTAAATGGAAAGGATTTTAAGGCCTAATGGAAAGCTTTTTTAGAAATTACCACAGCTCCAAACTTACAATTAATTCACATAATTTTATAAAAATATATGATCCAAGTTGTTAATTATAAAAAGTAATGATATAAACATTCCATTGGTTTAATTCATTCAAGTGCCCAATGCTATCTATAAGTGCAAATTAATTGACAAACCTTCCCAGTGAAATAGGTTAAATAAAATATCCACACCTGACGTTACAGTTGCCTGACATATTGATGATAACCGATTATTGTGATCATGCATTTTTTTTTTAATTTAGTGATGTAATAAATCACTAGAAAGGTGTCTCGATGTATTTAGAGTAAAATGAGGAATATATGTATTCTAGATTTTAGTTGTTTTTGTGCCATCGATTAACTTGTGTATGTTTCAACAGTTGCAGTATATTAATTACATCTCAAAGAAAAAATACCTACTTTTAAAAACGGCACACTCATTGGAATATTAGAACATGGACTTTCTTGGACAGAAGTGTCTAATATTGTAAATGTTATTTCCACAGCACTGCATTTTTTCCAAGGTGTGTAAATACTATCCAACTGCTGGAAACGTGTTCATAGACAAGTTGTAACAATTCGGTCGAGTGTAACAGCTGCTCTCAATAACGCGACGTAACTGGACGATGTGTACCAGCCAGTATCTTCCCAACTTATTGAAACCACGAGGAAAAAGATGTGCAAGGAAATAGAGTATAGAAAATTCAATAAGAGGTGTCTATATGTGCCTGACGACTAGCAGTCTGGTGACCATTGATTTCCGAGCAGAAGGGAGTCCTTCTGTAACAGAATGGAGATCGGAACTAGACAATAAAGGGAGGTATGTTATAATCTCGAATGAATGAAACATGTTTACATAAACTGTTTGTCGACATAAACTGGAGATATAATGAAACAAGTTAGCAGCTACACAACACCACAAAGCGAGGTTTATACCACGGCCATCGAGTTTTTGATGATGTTTGTTGGATTAAAGGACTTTAACATTTTTGGAGGGGGTTCTAATGTAGCAAGTCACAAAAACGAGATTCTATACAGCTTTATCGTCTTTCGGTTGTGCAATGGGTTCGCAGTTTTAATTCCTAGATGAAAACCAGACGTTACACAATTCTCATCTCCAATGTTATAATCCTTAAAGAATCTAAAAGTAGAAATTGAATAATAGAATCTAGAGGAATAATATAGAAAATTATAATCTAGCAAAGTTTTATAGTGATTTACTTAGTACCTGCAATGGCCGGTAAATCTTTTAAAATGAAATCCTATTGGGAATCTTTGAAACTTACTTAAATGAAGCGTCTCAGCTCTTCGGTCTCCATACAGAGACATTTCTGAGCTCAAAACCATTCTCTTGCAATATTGTTAGAGTTTGTCATCATAATTGATCTAGACTCTCATTTGTAGCATGAGGCTTGATTGCGATGCTTGCATTGTTGCAAGAGATGAACCCATTTTCTGATAACTAATTTTAGTGGTATGATTTATTTTCTTACCGCTGTAAAAGAATTTCGTGATTTTTGTTTTGCATTTCGTGTCATTATATAAATAAATCAACTCATCAAACAACAAATAACGTATAAATCAAGCAAATAAATTTATTTTTATGCTCTTCAAGAGTTTCCTTACCACCCATATAAATTTTTTGTAATACGTATCAGTCAATATATACAGTTGGACCTATATATAAAGAAGTCGTTAAATACCAGAAAAAAGTTCGTTGTAGGAAAAATTCGTTATATTGAGGTTCATCTTATAATATACTTAAAAAAACACAAATTTTAAATTCATAAACACTATATATTAAAAAAAGTAATTATTCACACCCTTTTTAAAATTAATATATGTTTATTTTATATATCTTACACATCAAAAAAAGAAAAAAAACTGCAAAGGAAACAAGAAAAATCAATGTCCAATGTATCACTGTATTTTCAATATTAAGAAAATAATTTTAAATTAAAACTAGTAAATCTTAAAGACATTTTCTAATTTAAAGCTTACAAGTTTTATTAAACAAACTTTATTTTATAACTGGAACACGGAAACACAGGACACCGCCACTGAGTGTGAAAGGGGATATCGAAGATGTTTCTAGTGAACTGGGGAATGAACTTCTTGGATGAAACGTCCAGAACTCTATTGCTTTCGGCAAGTTAGGATCTAATAAAACCAGTTCAAGATTTATGAGCACTGTAAAATGTACGAAAGAGAGAATAACTTGAAATGTTCAGAAATACTTTAAAAATAAGGAGAAAAAAATTGAATCACAAAAGAAAAATTTTGTTATATAGAAAATTCCCTTCGCTATAGAGAGGTTATTTTACGAAGAAAATCCTGAAATGTTCAAAGTTAGAGGAAAATGTTCGCTATATAGAAAAATTCGCAATATAGAGGTTCGTTATATAGAGGTTTGACTGCATATATATATATATATATATGTCATTCACATTTCATATTCTTCGGATTCAATTACATTGTTTGAAAATTTTGACCTCATTAAATAATATCCAGCACAAATGCTCTTTAATTAAATGACATTTTATGAAAATATTTAAACATTCTAGTCACACACACAAATTAAATGGATCAAAAGCAATTACTGATTAAAATTCTGAAATTCAGCAAATTAGCTATTAAATAAGCATTATAATAGATGAGCAACAAGGAAAGGAGGTTGAATTAATCATTTAACGAAGAAAGCAGATTGTAGTGGACTAAGTTCGTTCCTTGGCTGTGATTGATTTATTTTAGCACCAAGTTGTTGTTTCAGGTTAAGATGGTCATTCACATTTTCTCTTCTCCACAACTTTATCAACTAGGTTGTAATTAATATTAAAATTGCAATCTCTCTTGATGAAAAGGGATGCAGAGGAAACTTTCGTGTTTGGGAAACAATTAAGCTTTGTTTTGGATGTCTTCGCGTAATTAATGCATATGAAGGGAAATTAAGGTATCGAATCCAAGTAAGAATATTTAATTTTTACATAAAATATTGCTCGAATAATTTAATAAATATGCTCAAAATTCATATTTATTTCTATGAGGATAAAAATGTCTCAAAATTTTTAATATTTAAGAGGACAGCAAAGGTTATTTTAAGAACAGGAAAAAAAAGCAACTGAAATGAAAGAAAGTTTTTAAAAAAAAGCGTGAGATCTTTTTATAAACAATTTTTAGTCAAATATATATGACATACAAATTTACTTTGAAACAGACATCATTTTACTATACACATTAAAAACAATATACTTTGAAACTGAAGCTCTTTGCTAAAAATAGTCCGTTATGTGAAAAATATAAGAACCAGAGTTTTTGACAAAATTTTTATGATTCAAAATTTATATTCGAATGAAGTTCTTTTATTTCAAACGATATATGGACAGACAATTTCAACACAATATTTTTATTCCTTTTTATATTATGCTAAACAGTCCAATTTTTAATCACATTCTGCATGATATTATAATAAATGATTAATAGTTAAAATTAAAAATAAGTATGTTTGAATAAGATAAAGAGGACTTCTGGGGTTTTTTAAGAAGATTTCAATTAATTTCACGAAACAAGACATATTCGCAATAGAGTTTAAAGCGACATGGACGACAGAATGACATAGGATCTTTATCTCAAGCAAGTCACGGTTCTGTTTGTAGACTTGTACGAATATGGGTTCGACGTGATGACAGGTACAGTCTGAATACCTCTTGGAACGCCGCCAACACGTGACAATCCTTCATCATAGTTTGAAACGTCATCGCAGACGATAGCAAGTCCCCTCTGATTTGTATTCAGGAGGCAATCACCACCCAAGGATACGTGGATGCGTTGTGGTCGATGATTAAAAATAAAGTTTTGCTGATAAAGGGACTGAGCATTCCTCTTCCTTCAGTGAATATTAAATCCCTTAAACAGGAAGATAACGCCTTACCATAAACTTCACTCATCTGCTCATGTTCTTTGCAAGATATATATATGCTTGCTGAACCATCATTTTCTTCTAAATTCACCAATTGAACGCATCTAGAAGATTATATTATTACGTAGATCTGGGTTCGAGGATTTTATGCAAAACAGTTACAAAGAAAAATAACAGCTCTTTAAGAGTGATGCGAATTTATTATCGGAAATCCAATTCCTTAAATACAGGATTCCACACCAATATTCACAGAATAAATCTCAGAAGGTCCTCACACCTTTAACAGCAATCAAACACAATTATTAGGGTTTAAAATACACGTATGTAAAAGATTATTCACAAGCACAGCCGAGCTGATCGCTAATCAAAATAATGCTCACTAATCACTAGTTGAATCAAGACTGACTGGTTGCGGCTGGCACTGCTGTATTTATAGACCTGGTGGAAACTTACAGGAAAATCCGCACGTGTCATAGAGCGTGAAATTAGTGGAGAGATCGACTACTTTCTAGAAGAATCCAGAGGGTCCCAAACTCGCCAACATTGTCGCCAATGACACCAAAATGGTCGATAAATTGGCGGCCAGCCTGGTAGTTAAATATGATGCCAACTTGGCTCTATCTTCAAGATTTCGCCATGTTCTCATTGAATCGTCACTATAGCGTAAGGAACGACATTGCTTATGAATATTACAATTTTAACACAAAATAAATATAACATAGAGTAATATAAATGCATTACACATCCAAATACAGAATATTTACACTATTTACACAAAATTCGTAACAATATATATTGGATACCACTTGCAATCGCTGCCACAGCCGCTTTCAGAAAACGAATTGTGGTAAATGGTTGATGGTGAATGGAAAACTAATTCTCAGGACGCCTTCTGTACTTTCACTGACTCCTCACCTGGGTGTTTTAATTCGTGTCACCCGCAGTGGTCCTACAACGTACTAGTATGACATTGTTCTTGCTCTTTGTTCAAAATAGGTTTTGGTCGTTGTTCATAGATGCCTGTTTCTGTGTCACATTTCGTCTCTCCCTTCCTGTCCCCTCTTTCTTAGTGTTGTATTTCTTAACATCTTTTTGTGTATGTAATTTATATCTGATTAACTTTTTTTTAAAAGTGATTAAATGTAATTTAAATTCATTGAGAAACTGAAATAATTAAAAAAAAATTAATTAATTATTTTGCGTAACATTTTATTTATTTCACAGCAAATAAAAACTTTGAAATAAGGAATTTTAAATTTATTTAATTCATACATTTTTTTCAATACTTTACTCTTTATTTTATTTATTTAGTTATTTATTGCTTGACAATTAAAAAACAGTAAAGCATTTTATATGAATTTTAAAAAAAAATTACGACTCTTTTCTATTGCATTAACGACTTACTTTTAAAATCATACCAAACTTGTAACATGAAATTTGATTAACTTTTAAATTATTGAGCAAAGGATTTGCTTCTATAATCATTAAGAATACTTTGGGAAATCAGAAAAGACCAGAAAATTCTGAATTAGTTAGTCATTGGAGTAATTAAATGTTTCCATCTAATTTTCACCTCTATTTAAGACATTATTAACAGGATTTAAAACGGTAACTTGTGAAAAAAACAAAAAAATATCCCATTTATTAAAGCAATTATTAATTTGGGTTTTCATGTGTGTGTGTCGTCAGCTTCAGCATTATTTATAAGTGTCAGCCAAATGAAAGTGGTATTGCTGTAATAACTCTGCAGTTTGATGACTGCGCATGCCTCTAAAGAGGACGCAAGTTCTGGGAATGCTTGCGATATCGTCAGATGCCACCAGGTACGTGTGTGATAAGCTTGGAAGCGCGTTAAAATGCATCGTTCACACATCAAGGAGGCCTTCAAACGAACTGATTAAGAACTGATTTCATGGCATGCTGTGGGGGGGGGGAGTATCATCTTGCATGTTAATGCTTGTTCTTTTGGGGCTGTGCCGTGACAAAAATTGTTACGGCAATTCCGCTAGGAGATTCTATGTTAATTTAATGTCAAAAATCGGTTAAGTATTTTTAATTTTGCACTTAGTTATGCAATTATAAAAAAATGAAAAAAAGAGCTGTAGCGTGTTAAAAAGAACAAAATAATAATAATAATAATAATAATAAATTTCAAATAAAACAAACAAGGGCTAAAATTTTTAAATTTATTTTACAAATTTTCAGAATAATTATATAGTATGCATACAATACGAAAAAGATATCTAATATAAAAGTTAGCATAAATAAATTTTTATTCCATTTTGAATTAAATATACGTAATTAAAATTAAAATTATATGAAAAAAATCTTATTAGAAATATTTATAATGTATAATTTACCGACAAATGGTAGCGATAAGATATAGTCAGGGAAGAAGCCTAAGATAGAAAATATTAATTGCGATAAACATAATACTGACTGAATTAGAATCAGAAGTACTTCATCGAATCATTTTTTCTTTATAAATAGAGACTTTTGCTCAGGAGACATCAGCGTTCTTCATCTTCAAATAAATAAAACTTTATCACTACCTTCCGTATTTCTTATAATACATTCCTTAGCTTATGAGTTGAGTTAAAAACGTATTATTATTTCCTTCTCTGTCCACTTGTATATCATCCTCTATTTTTCACACCACATACATATTCTGCAATACAGCGTTTGTGGAAATTTGGGGATTAGTTCAAAGATCTGACGTATTGTTTCATTTTTTGATACCCAATGATGAACTGTGTTTTTCATTTTCAGAATCTCATTTTTTCTCACATTTCCATGTCGATTTTCTTCAATAAATACTTCTCTACTTATTCATTTTTAGTTATAATATCTCAAATGCGTTGACTTAGTTTATGACTTAACAGTTTCTCAACTTATTAGTTTCCAGTGAAAAGTGGTGTCAGATAAGCAAGTTGAAATTTCCCATAGGTCCCTTAAAGTCATTTCTGGACAGTGTTATCTATATGATACAGATCAATAAATCTTAAGAATAATAAGTCTCAGATGGTATCAAAACACACAAAAATTCTGATAGAAAACAGAATTATTTTATTTTTCTTCAAATTTGATTATTCTAATTCCACTTTACTTATTTGCCTTTTGATATCACAAACTCAGAATTGGTACGTAATTAATTGATTTCCAGTACTTAATATCAAAGTGAAACCAGGAATCTCTGTCATATTCTTGAAATCATCATTCCTTTGTGGATTACGCCAACTTTATGAAATACGCCATGCTCCTAAAAAAGTATCTGTAACGGAGTAAGTCCTCTATTTTACTGGATGTGCGTCGTCAATAGCAATTGGCATTAGAACTTTGCTTGCTGTTTTTTGTACTTTAAGATTCGTGTAATGCTTTGAAAATCTCCCTTAAGCCTTATGCCTACCTTCAATCCAATCTCTCTTTCGCGTTTTTATTTTAAATAACTAATACCTCTAATATCTATTAAGACTACAGTTCAATTATGCATAGCTTCTTAAGCAGTCTTTCTTGAACTATTTCTTATCTATCTTCCGTATATTTTTTATGCAGTGATTGTTCAAATTATGGTATTTTCAGCTGCATTTAATAAACAGTTCTAAAGTTCTTCTTGTTTACATGCTGTCTATGATGTTAGCAGATGCAACATGTTTTGAAAAACCGCAAGGATTACTTCCTGATAAAGATACGCTCCCATAAATTTTTCCATATCCACTTTCATAAAAAAAAGAGCTCGCTCTTCTTCCAACAGAACAAACAATTTCTTCTGGCTATAACTGTAGCTCTTGAATCTCGAAAAATGTTCTATGTAAAAGTTCACTTTTCTTGCATTCTAATTGGACGTACTTTAAACAGTGAACAAAGTGCAGTCGCCACATCTTGCTATTTCTCTTCTTTTCACAATTGAAATCTGTAAAAAATCATTTGAAAATTGTTGCTTCACATGAAACCTACATCTGCAGGAAAAGATCTTTAAATAATTCTTTTTGCAATCGGTTTCTTTTTCAAATGAGCCATGTAACGTAGCAAGTACAGAGAAGCCATACTATATCACCATTTCAGATAATTCCAGTATCATAATCGTCAGTAATTGTTTAATACATCTTAATAATCTTTTGCGGGACAGAAAATTGAGGAAGTATTTTTAATATGCGTAAAATAATAGTTATGTGGTGATAGTATTCTCATATTCAATAATAAATTCCTTGTATTGCTTGAATAATCCATTATATCTCACAATTTAGGTAGTAAATCAACCATCCCAGAATTTAAATCAAAGACTCAATGAAGTACAAAATTGCCCCTGATAGAATGAAAGAGAATATTTTCTTCATTTCATTTTTCTTTGTGTTTTTGCGAGAACTTATTCCAGAATTAATGCAGCCTCAAGGCCTAAGGCGTGACATGTCTTGTAAACCATAACCAAACGAACAAAATGAGGAGGTTCATTCTTCTTCGGTTCTCGGTTTGGTTCCAGTAAAATTGTATCTGTTTCTATGGTTGGCGATAGAGAGTATTACCTTAATATCGAGAGCGTTGCACTTTTGGTATATTATTTTAGAATTTACCACTGGAATAGTGGGCTTTGATTTCGACCTTTTCTTAAATTTTGCACGCTATCCGGGCTTCTTCTTCTGGGGCTAGTCGCGCTTTAATATCCAACGACTGGCACATTTTAAAAACCATATCAGAGTATACTATTGGAACAGAATCATTTTCCCGTTTTTGTTCTTTATTCTCTGATAAGGATAAATTTCCATCTAATTGCTGCGTTTGTTCAAGTTCGGTAAGAGGAATTTGTTAGATATTTCCCCAATCGCAACGTATTCCAATATTTCAATAAAATAAGGCAAATAAATGACCGTGAAAAAGTGTTGTCATCACAGAAACCACAAGGTAGAAAGAGATTTCCAAAAGGAAAGTAAAATCCATAACTATATCAATCGATAGAGCCGCTTAGAATAAATCGAAAACCACTCAAAATTCGCACAAACTAAAACGCCACAAGATTAACAACAAATCACTTTAAAATGAATTTTAATTATTGTTTTTCTCTTTTCTTGCTGCATTTTATTGTTTAGTTGGTATTGTTGGGATATTAACATGAACATTGTTCAGACAAATGAGAGTAAAATGATATTGTTGTCGAATATTGTTTTAAAAACTCTACAATACTTGTTTTTAGCTTAATATAATAACTAAGCTATTTGAAAATCTCTTACTAAAAAATTAAACTCTCTAAGTGGCATTTTAAACAATATGAATACTTATAATTTTCTTATAAATAAATTAAGTAAGAGATTATATACATAAAATACAGTAAGTGACAGAAAATGAAGGTTTTATTACTTATAAGTAAGTCATTCTGATGTTTCAAAAATATTGAAACCTTCCACTCAAAACCAATAGACTTACGAAATAAAGTCTAAATGAAATATTTAAAATTGGAGGGGAAAATAATTAAAATGTATTGTTATTACACACATATGGAGCAATTTAAATTCTAATCATTTTCAAATTGCTGCTCAAATTTACATCCAGTAAAAAAAGTTTATTTCACAACAAAACAAATAAATTACTTAATACCGTAACTTGTAAATTTTAGACATTAATTTCTTCCCCACACAAATGTTCATTGTTACCTGCATATTATCTTAAAATATAACTTTATAACAAAATGTGGATTCAGTTTCAAAGTGTATCAGTGCTCAGTTTCCATAACAGGCTTTAGGTCAGTGGTCAGAATTACTCATTTTAATTTTTTGTTTATTTTTTGTTATTTTTTGGAGTTAAAAGAAGAAAAAAACTTGAAAATAGTTGGTTCAAGTGTAGTATAAGGGGACCAGATCGGATTTGGCGATTTTTCTTCGGATTTCGCGATTTTTATCTAAATGTCATGGTGAGATATTGAATTCATTCGAAAATAAATAATAAATAATTCCGAAAAAAGTACATTGGCGACCACTTTTAGTCGCCAAAAAAAAAGGACTGTGCCAAGCGCCCCCCCCCCTCTATATTACACTTTAACCAAATAGTTCACTTTTTCATGCACATTCATAAAATGAAAAACATAGCTGACATTATTAGTTTAAAATTATTTTCTAGGTAACGATCTATACTGAAATAAAATAAATATAAAAAGCCCACTCCTGCAATATATTATTCTTATTTTTACGTAACTAAATAAGTTTTGTGCAATATATTTTCAGTCATTATCTCCTTATTATACTTCCTTTCTCTGTATTTATTTTAATGTTTTAAAACTTGGAGATACATCCACTGATAGGATTAGTTAAAAAATATAAATTCAACCAAAATTTCATGTTACTTTAAGAAACAAGTGCTAAGAATCAAGTTTCATGTTCGAATCATTTAGTGTGCTAATAACACTTAAGTTTAATTAAAAAACTTAACTAAATATTATTGTAAACTTTCTTGTTCAATAGCCTATATTGCCGTATCACTACGAATTTCTCTCAGAATTCTGAAACGATGCAAGAAGTGGTATACAGATCCACACTGTAGGGGTGTGGAAAAAGATTTCGAATGGTTAATGTTTGAGAAATGAGAGCCTAGAAGATTCAAAACTTAGAAGAAATCTCACTATAAAAGCCTTTACACTCTATACATTAACTACATTAACTTTCCTTTTTTGTCCTCAATAACAATTTTTTAGCATCAGCTTAAGTAATTATTTTCACACTTACACACCCATCTCAATTTCCTCATTTCCTGTATTATAAAATTATATTCTCACAATAGTTTCTTTGCATCAGCATTTTTTAAATATCCAGAAAACCCATGGAATAATTTTCTTGTATAAATATTTTGTGAGATGCATGGGAATATATTAAAATATATGATTACTTCATAATGTATAAAAGAGGTTAATAATAATAAAATTAATTCTTTTCAAAACTTCCATTTCTTCAAAATATAATCCTTCCATTATTGTGTTTTTCATCACATCCTTATAATATATATTACCGTAAAATCCGGCCTATTACGCCTACCGGTATATACTGAGGTTGTACTGTTAGTTTTATTAATACTAAGAAATTTATCTACTGCACACAATTTATTTAAAATTTTACCGGTGAAATTTAATTAATTTTGATCTTATATTTCTTAAAATGTAGTTGCAAAAACATCGTGTTCATGATGCCTTTCAAAAGTTTGATTTTTTTATTAGGAAATAATGAATTCAGAAATATTTTTTAGTTTATTCTGCTATTTATCTTAAATGTTTGAGAACCAAATTATCGTACTTCATTAAACAAAGCTAAGTAGGTTCAATTCTCATTTATGGAAATGGAAATTGCATCTACTGATAATTACATTATCATAAAAGTTTTAAAGCAAATACACTCTCCATACTTCTAAGTGGATCCCAAATTTCGCTGCTATCTTAAATAAATATTTATTCTCTACTTTGTGAAACACTGATCCTTTAAAGTTAAAAAATAACTGTGGATAATTACTATATTAGTACTTATTGTAAATATCTATTACATTTTTTTAATTCCGTTATTTTTTCTTTTTTTTTCCATGTTTGCTCAACACATATATATATGGCAAAATTTAAAGCGTGTTGGAAACTTCTCTCTCTCTGTATATTGACAATGTACATGCTTGAAATTTTTCATACATTTAAAGTACACCTTTAACATTATACTGAAATGAGCTATTACCTAATTTTGAATTTTTGCATAATTTGTAAAATACTTTATCAAACAGAGAAATTTGACCCCTTTTTCACATAAAAAAAATTTGTAAGAAATTAGTTTTTGAATTTTTTTTACAAAAAGTTCCTTTTGCTATAAATTAGCCATCATTATAAATATATCATAAAAAAATTTACATACCTGTGAACAGTTGTTTCTCAGAAAAGGTTCATCGAACCTCAGAATTTACGTTTTGAGATAAACTTATTTTAAAGTATACAATGAGGCTTCTAATCGGCTAGGAAATAAAAAAAAATAAAAGCTCAATTTACAATAAAAGATACATGTTTTGGTGTATATCAGACGTTCAACTTTTAAGCAAAAACAAAGTACTTTGTTTACAATTTTAGCCATTCAAATGGGCGTGGCCCAATTTCAAAGATTATTTAAAATTAGGTTTTAAGGGTTTCTAACTACCCTAGAGGTTAAAGTAAGGTATTTTTAGAAAGGTTAAAATCTGTACAATTTAAAAATGTAAAAATATCAAATTGTCAAAAAAATAAGAGGATTTTAGCTTAAAAACACCATTTAAGACACCTTTTTAATTAGCCTATTTTCTTTATGTACGTATTTCACATCATCAAATTTATTTATTCTATGAGGAAACATATTCAAAAAAATAGTTCAAGTTTACTTGTATCTGTTAAAGGAAAAATTGCTTATGAAATCCATTCAAGAATAAAAATTTCAATTTAAAAATAATGGAATATCACTTCAACTCATATACGTTATAGCAAGCAAGTACTTGCAATGCTTTTACTGTCAAGGGTGTACAAACCACTT
>BMAV01004232.1:28287-41955 GCA_019973955.1 Trichonephila inaurata madagascariensis | reverse complement strand
CAGTATGCTCGCGTACCCCTAGTAGAGTTGTCACGCCCCTCAAAGGGCGCACATCCCACAGTTTGAGAACCGCAGTACTAGTGGACACACTAAGTATCATACATTTGAGAAGGGTCATAAATATTTTTGACTTAATTCATTTCTGATTCTGCACAAGCTTTTCTGAGACATCTTTTAAATCATATGTGGATAGACTGGTGGGAAATTAAATTATAAGTGTCGCTCAAATAAAAGTGGCACTTCCGTCAGTTTGATAAATGCTTTAATGCTGTTAACATAAATTAGCATACAAAGGAAAGAAGTAACACAGACATAAATTAACAGATAAGTTAGAAAAAGTCATCTTGTAAGTTGAAATAAGTGTCCCAGCTGTCAACGACATGGTGTATTTTTTGGACAGTATTTATATGTAATAATTTAATTATATCTTTGAAAGGTGTAAACTGCTGCTTAAGAAATTTTTCATATACAGTAGAACGTCGTTCATCCGAATGTTTATTATCCGGAGAGTCAAATATCCGAATCAGTTTTTTTTTCCGTCAACTACATGTCTCTCGAAAGACAGAGCCTGAAACATGCATGGAATAAGTTGTGGCCAGATTTAGAAGGTGAAAAAGACCACTGACGACCATAGGGAGGAGATTACCGACTTTGTCCAATCGATCTCAGAGTTTCAAGAATACGAAAAAGAAGATGTCAAAACCTGGTTGATATGCGATGCAGAAGACTGTGGATTTCAAATCCTAAGTGAAAACGAGATTGCGACTTCTGTGCAAGAAGAAACCGACCTTGTCAACGATGAAACGGATGAAGACGAGGACAACAACCACAACGAAAGTAGCAAGGGTCCATCTAATGCTGACGCGTTTTCTGCGTTAGAGACAGATATGGAGTGGTACGAACAACAATCAGAGTGCTGTCCTACTCAACTACTGCTTCTCAAGAGAATCAGAGACCTTGCAGTGAAAAAACGAAGTTGTACAATGGTAAAGCGAAAAATAAGTAATTATTTTCAACAATAAAGATAAATTGCGACATTTTGCACCTATTTTGCTTTTTCTTCAAGCACGTTTCACGCATGTGATGATTTTCAATATCCGTATAGTGTCCAGTTGCATATACTGCATAGATCACATACGGTTTTCGGTTGTCCGAACAATCGCGTATCCGAACGGTGTCCGTTTCAAATTGATTCGGATAAACGACGTTCCACTGTACAAGATATTTCTAAGAACTGATTTAAATTTAAATCTTTCTGCATAGTTAACTAATGATGAAGAATCTCGTATTTTAAAGTATTTTCTGTGCATATACCCTCTATAACAACAACAAAAAAACACACGACACACCATGAAGGAGTTACTCGATTGTAATTAAATTTTATATGCAAAGACATTTGTATCGAACATACAAATGATTAAAATTTGGTGTGCAATGAATGAATAGCTGGAGCTACAGCGCGTCGGAACTGCGCACTCCGCAGATGTCTAAAAGAAGCAATTCTCAATCTGATAGCCAAAATTTCTGTTTCATTGCAATTTAGGTTACCTTTCAACGACTGAAAAAATGTCTCACCGCATGATTCGAGCTCATTAGTAGTAACTGTCAGAGTTTGAAAGAGGTTAAATCATTGTATTGAAAGAGGCAGGTTGGGCAAATCGGAGAATCGCTCGTCTTATGGGTCGAAACGATACTGGCAAGAATGGGTGGATGATGGCACATTTCCGCGTCATGATGGTAGCGGTCGACCTAGGGCCACAGCAGATTGGGAAAGCATATTGATTATCAGCTCAGCTGTCACAGTGACTGATTCGTTCTTATCAACTCTCAGACTAGTGATATGCACTCGAGTGTCCAATATGGCCATTCACAGACGGCTGATAGAGCAAAATTTACGCTCTTGACGAACGCTACACAACCTACCACTCACGCTTGCATACTGTCGAGCCAGTTTACAGTGGTGCTTCTCTCGATCAGATTGGAATCATGCTGAATAGGGATGTATAGTGTTTAGCGATGAATCCCACTTCTATCTGTGTCCTGACGATCATCAAAGACGTGTCTGGAGACGCACAGGGCAGCGTGCCGTTCCTGCTTTCTCTATTGCACCTCACGCACTCCCTCAACCAGAAGTTTAGGTCTGGGGTGTCATCTATTTTTACAGCTGGACCATTTTGATCGTTATTAGAGGCACACTTACAGCACAGTGATTCTGAGAACTGTTTTGCTACCGTTCCTTTTACAGTAACCTGGCCTTATTTTTCAGCAAAATAATGCTAGACAACATACGCCACGTATGTAAGGGCACCCCTCTCGGGTGCCCTTCTCCTTGATTATCAGTGGGAGCTAGAGTTGTAGGAATAATGGAAGAACTAGAAGCTGCCATGATCTTAATTTGATTTTATTAAGATCTTAAAACTTAAACATCTAACAGATAAGATAATAATAATATATGAGAGAGAATCTACGGTGGTTAAACACACAACACATATATATTATTGAAATAACTTAACCCGGACCACTATCAATAACTAACTCGCCTAAACTCAATTCTAATACTATCACAGATCCTAATATTAAATAGTCACTCCTACCTTAATTTCGATCGACCGATCCAATTCTACTGGAAGTTGCGTATTTACTGGAGTGCAATGGTGTGCACCTTGACCTAATGGCTCTATGTCAGGAATAACTTCTGTTAGCTGACCTTTAATCTTTCTAAAACCTCTTCACGCTTGAATCATTGATTATCATAACATTCCTCAAATTTCCACCTCGTTTACTCTAACTTCTAATATTTAAAAGCTTCCAAATTTGCATTTCTTCACTTCTTCTGTTTGGATGGAAAAGAGTTTCCATTAATTCTGACCCCAAAGAACCCAAAGGATATGTTAATGAAAAGACGAGTGAGCCCGTCACACGTGTTGCTATGAACTGTCTTACAACTTGTCAAACACTTCCTTGGCCAGCCAGATAGCAAGATATCTCTCCAATCGAGCATGTCTAGGATATGATGGGAAGGCGACTGCATTTATCTGAGAATGTTGATGACCTGTCTCGACAATTGGAGCAAATTTGGCAAGAAGTAACGCAGAAGACCATCAGGGTGCTTTATCAGTCTATGCCACTTCGTGTAGTAACTTACATCCAGGCTAGAGATGAGTAATCTCCTTATTGAGCTCGTTAATTTGTAACTATGTAACTCTCTAATAAATCATTCAATTTTCTGAAACTTTATTCATTTTATATTCTGTAGATAATCTGTCTACCCACCAATTTTGTGTCTATCGAAAAACTCGTTCTTGGTGCTTCGGTTTTTTTTTTTGTTTGTTGTTTATAGAGTGTAGTTGCTTAAATTTAATTAAAACGTTTTAATTATGCCTTATTAATTATTTAATAATTGTACGGTGCATTTTCATGGTAAAAAAAAAAGCTGAATCTATGAATATTTGAGAAATATCAAATATCCTTATGTTACAATATTTAAAAAAAAGACATTTCAAAGCAAATTACTTCCCAAAAGAAGCTGTAATGAATCATCTAAAAATATTTAACGCAAAACTTCCTAGAAAATTTTTAAATTGATAAAATACTAAGAAAACTTGAAAAGTTATCGTTTAAAAGATTTTTTTCATGCAACAATAAGTTCTTCGTACAAGTTATTATTTTCAAAGTGCTAAGATGCTTTAATAACTCCCCTTAGAGCAGTTGAAAATAATCCGATAATAGAGTATTAATTTCTTAATTAGTCTTGCATTGTAAGTTACTAATTATCCAAAGTTATAAAAGCATTTTAATTTTTTATTGTTTACACATAGTTAAAATTCGAAATAAAATTAGATCTTAAAAGAATCCATTTAGTTCATCGAAATCTTCTTAGGGAATTAAAATAACGGTAATTAAACAATTGAGAACCCTTCAGAGTAGAGTTTGTTAATATTTAGCTGAAAAATATAACATTAACGTGAATTTCGTAACCTTATCAAGGTGAAATATTTTCTCTTCACTTCATTGATCGTTTTAATTAACTTCTGTATTAAAAAATATAGAAAATGATAGTTTCTTGTAGTTGTGGATTTTCAAAGTTCAACTTGAAAAATTTTGAAATTTCAAATCCAAACTAAATAAAATACACAAATATCAAAATTTTCGATGTAGAAAATGCTAAATATTTTTCTATACATACATACATACTTTAAATGAAAAGATTTATTCAAATTTGACAATATTAATACGTCATTTAAAATATACTGATATAAAAAGTCAATAGGAACTATCATTGCTACGATATTATTACAATTTATCATCTAAACAAGTTATAAAGAAGGAAACATTGCTTTGATCAACAACTAAAAGTAGGTTGGCCTACAAAAACTCTATGAAGATACATTATTATATTTATTCTTCAGAAATAATTTACAAATGATGTAATAATTTACAAATGGTAAGCTATATCGATGTTTGAGAGAAGAAATATAATAATAAAAAAGTAATCAGTCAGCAGAAGAAAAAAAATATTAAATATATTTGTAATTAATAATTAAATCATAAATGGAAAATAAGATATCAATTAATAATTAAATCATAAATGGAAAATAAGATATCAGCAATACAGAATTTAAAGAAATCTCAAAAGCAAACTACTTTTTGCACAAAATAACTAATTAATATATTAATAAAGCTTCATAATTGAAAAAAAATAGTATCTATGATATTTAGGCATCTTAACCCCCTTAAATGATATCGACAAGTCTCACTCAACCGGTTCCTTAAGTGCCCCGGGACGTATATATACGTCTTTTTGATATACGATTCTTTCCTTTGAGCTACTATCATTGCAACTAATCCGAAGGCTTCAAAATGAAATCAAATGACCTTGGCAGTGTTTGCGATTTTATTAATTATTTTGCAGTGTTATTTATTTCAGAGAAAAATTTGTTTATTTGTGTCTTTTCTTTTTCCGCAATACTCCGCATACAAGCGCCAGTCTGAAAAACGGTGGCACTGGAAAATGAATCCCAAAACTTTTAATCAATCAGTTAAGGGGTTGAAATAAATGTGATTGAAAGAAAATAAACTATACAATTTTAGAAGTTTAATTATAATGCATGAGATTAAAATGATGGAATTTCGTATATTGTTCTTTCTTATACTAAGCAAGATTAACTTGGAAAATTATTCATTGTAAATCTAAGAATGAATATAACTTTAAACTTAATACATTTCTTAAAAAACACCTTAATTCATGTTGGTAAGCAATTCATAATACATTATTTCATTTATTTTCTTTAGTTACTTCTTTTTCTTGTTGATATACTGTTATTCAAAAGATAACCAAAATCTATATTCCCGAAGAAATGCATTTGTAAAAAGCATATTATTCGGAAATAAAATCTTCTCTTTTAAAACAAATGAAAAAAAGAGAGATTTCTATTAAAAAGATTTCATACAGTATTTTTATGCAGACAAATATGTGCTTATGTTCTTGATCATGAGAAATGACTGTACGAGGACTATTGTTTAGATGCAAATTTGGAAAGAGCAAAAATTTATTATTCTACTAGCTTCACACTGCCATTATTTTATGATAAGCTAATTTATAAAACTACTTTGCTATGTGTTTATAACTATACTAAATCATGGTAAACGCCTATCGTTATGCTGTAGTATTTGAAAGCAGAAGATATTTTGAAAAAGCTAGAATTTTGCATAATGATTTTTATTTTTCTTGTTGCTGTTTGTAATGATAAAACTAAAAGACAAAAATAATAAAAATGAAAAGACTATTCCATGAATGAACTTAACTTTAGACACATCTTCCACATAAAACTCGGTATTTATTATTATTAGAGAGGAAAGGTTTCTTTGTTCTGAAAAATAATATTTGCCACGACCTAGAAAGCAAATTTAAATAAAATTTATCATCTTTTAGGAAAGGCTTGCTCACTGGTGACATTACATCCATTGAATTTTATTTAAACAGTGTCAAATTTACATTTTTACCATATTTATAGCCGTTTTACTCGAATTTCACCTTATAAATTTTTATTTGTATTAAATTAGCATCTAGTGTTCCCAGAAATCCCAGATTTTGGAGGACACTGACCTTGACGTTACGACGTACATTTCATTTTTTCTTTTCGCTCTGATTATGAGGGGAAACCACATTAGAAGGCTGTTTGACACTGATTTCTTGGAATTCTTTTTGGGTGAGAAGAATTAATTAGAATTTAAACAAATTTTGACATCATTTCATTTATTTTTCGATAAGCTTTTTGTGATTTTTTTCTAAACATTTCAGCCAATAATAACAACATAATGCAGTGATGTCCGCTGAAGATGGTTAGTATAGTTCTCGAGTTGCATGCAGTGTAGCCATTCCGATTTTCATCCGAAATTAAAAAGGTTTTGATTTTACACTAACAACTTATTTTCTAAAAATATGAACTTCAATGCAGGTGAAAATAATGAAAAGAAATTTGCAGACGTTGGAAAAATTTACTTCGATTTCCATGATTTTTCCCTCTAATGATACAAAGAAAAAAATACCCTTAAAATCATGATATCATCTCTCAAAGTTGATTCATATAATTCGTAATTTTATAAAGAATCATGCTATCAATTTTCATAATGATCGGTTCTATACTTTTTGAGTTAGACTGCACGTAAATATGAAAAAAGTCATTTCGAGATAAGAGCGTTTGAAAAATAAATTCTCAGAAAAGCTAGAAATCCAAGGAAGTTAACATCATGTAAAATACTTACCAATTAATCGGCGATTCCAACACCATAAGCAATCTTTCTTCTTCCTCACAGACTTCGTTTTGCGCTTGCAGCAGTGCTTTCCCAGTTTTCCGACTTTCCTTCGATTCCAATAAACTACATTGATTCTGCCGGCTCACGAGCAGGTTATCCATTTCTTCGGCATAATTGAAGCTTTGCCTGCCTACTACAATTCCTACCTAGTTCATAACCATCAGTAGGGAAGAATTTCGTTCATTGAATAAACCCGCTGCTAAATACAATGCCAATTCAATTATTTTTAGTCAGGAGTGCAAGTGCTTAGGAGCTAATCGCAAAATAGTGGAATTAAAACTATCATTTGCATTTTGTGTGTGGCCACCTAAACATCTCTCCAGTTTATCATCCCTTCATAAATCTAAGACTACCTGAATTAATGTTCCGCCCTATCTGCGCTCGAACCTGTACCCGATGTTCACTCGGTTCTATGCTCATAAAACCTAAGCGAATGCGAATTTCGCTTTAAATTTTTGACAGCGTATTCTCGAATTGTCAAGCTCTCTAACGATTTATGTAGTAAAAAAATTTGGATTTTTTGAATCTCCTAATGTGGCCCCCCCCCCCGTTAGTCGCAAGTTCATTCGTGTTTCGTTTCGCTTCCTAAAGTTTGTATATCTCTTTTTATTGTTTATTTTTACTTTTTTCTTGTATTTGGATTTCAACTAAAGTGATATTGAATGAGAATATTAGCCAGAAACCAATGAATACGACAGAGTGACTCTGAAAAGGATTTATCTATTTGTAATAATGAAGATGAATAAATGGAATAAAAATGACAATACACTTATACAATGCTTGTAGAAGAGCTGTTTGCTCCAAATATCATTTCGAGCAATTTTACAAAGATTTGTAATTTTAATAATAATTTTGTTTCATTTTTCAAATGTTTGTAACTTAATATTTGTAATTTCATACAATCCCAAAATAAGAAAATCTACCTTATAATATTTCCTGCGCTTGTTACTGGTTGTACATCTACATAAACCATATATCCACATGAGTTACATTGGGATTTTACCCTGAAAATTTGTTCTGAAACTGGTTGTTCAACAATGTTTTGCATTATTAAGTAGGCATAAAGTATTAATTTGAAGATACTGGTATGTAGAATGAATTTAAAGAATAACTTATTGTATACGTGATTAGATTAACTTATTGTATATGTGATTAGAACAACTTATTGTGTATGTGATTAGAATAACTAAAAAAGTATATTTAATTTATAGTAATATATCAAGAATAGCTTACAGTATTTGTGTTTCTTGATGTCATCACATCATCAAAAAACTTTGAGAGAGACAGACGCACTCTCTTTCTCTAACTCCCTCTTTACATCTCTCTATACATTGGATTGTAACTCAAATGCGTTGAGCATTATGAATTGCGATGTTCAATCATAGATGCGAGTAACCATTTTTAGAAATTTAGAAGCAAATTTGCCTCAATCCCTCTTATATTTGCGTAATTCAACTTTGGAAAATAAATGTTGTATTCTGCAAGGAACAGACAGGGCAAAATAAAATCATGTTAGTCAAAGCAATAAAAAATGAGTTAATCCCATAGAGTATTAATTTTTGTGTCAAATTCCTGATTCAGAATTAACCTTGATTAAGAATTACAGAGATCATTTTCAGTAGCTAGTATGTAGCTCTGAAATGACTTAAATTTCAATAAAAAACAAGTAATATAAAAAAAAAGTCAATTCCTACTTTGAATGGATGAATATAAAGTATTTTAGCGATTGAAAATTGGAATAGGATATATATATATATATATATACATGAGGAGAGAATAAAAAAAGAGCATGATTTGTCTACATTGTTGTAACAATGGTTTGGCTGAAAAACAGGTTTTGTCTTTGTTTTAACAGTTACATTGTTACAACAATAGAGACGAATTTAAGTGGATGTCATAAATCGATAATTAATTTAACTAAATTTAATTAATATATAATATTTGAAAAAACTGTATTAACATCAAATGTCCTCCATTACAAGTTTGAAAAATTTATTTGAACCTGATTGGATGAATAGAATGTATTTTTCTAACGATTGAAAATTTGAACAAGATAAATATATAAATAAATAAATATATAGAGAGGGTAAGCTAATAGTAGGAATTCAAAGACAACGCATTGATTTATAATGGGGTACTCACTGTATAGGATTTTTCGGAAAGTATTTTTTTTTCCGATGACGTGTTTGCATTTGTTTACAGCTAATTTCACACTTAAGCCCCATTGTATTTAGGCATTTTGACAGCTGATATAGCAAAGCTTTTACGAGATAAGAAGGCTTTTGATTCTGCACAATAGTTTTTTGCTTGATATCTTATCTAATATAGAAATTCGAAAGCAAAATTTCTGACATGTGTTATCCGGAAAATAACACAATAAATTCAAAGGTTTAGCGTCATCAGTTATATAAATTGAAGGATTCACGCAAACAAAAAGGCCAAAATTGTTGAATAGCATAGTGCATAGCATAGTGTTCCACCAAGATAGTACATAACCTCACACAGTTTGGGTAACTCTCCAAAAGCTTTTACCAAATGAAGGGGGTTGTACTACTATACGTTTTCCTTTCTAAATCTGGCACCTTTAGATTTTAACTTGTTCCAGTTTCTACAAACTTTTTTAGACGGCAAAATCTTTACTTGAAATAAGGACATCAAAAATGAGACTTGGTTTTTTTTTTTTTTTTTTTTTTTTTTTTGCCAGTGAAGAGGAGAAGCTTTCATCAGTTTTTACACTTACCTCGGATAACGCAAACTCTGACATTGCACAATAACTAAAAAGATGTAAGACAACTTTAAGCCACTGAACTTGAAAAGCAGCAGCGTAAGAATACAAGGCACATGAAGTCCGATTGAGTAATAATATAGGGTAAGGAGTAATTGTTGTGGAAATTTAACTGCTGTAAAATCCGAATATAAAAAAGAAAATGCAAAAGAAAGCGTCATCTTCATGACCGCTTCTCTTAAAAATATAACTGATACAACGTTGAGAAACTGTGCCTTTATTCCTCTCTGAGACTGCTGAAAAACAACTCACAAATATAAGAACCATCTCATTGTAACTTTTAACGCATTATTCGTAACTTTTTAAAATCCTGTTAATAAACTATCATCTTATTTGATGTTCACAGCTCAATTTATTCGGTCTTGTATTATTTAAAACTAATTAATTATTGGTTACTAAAAACTAAGATGAGCTTAAATTATTAATTTCTTCGAAAGAGTTATGGTGCTTCTTAACACTAGCGAAGATAAGAATGAATGTGGAATCATGCATCGGCCAAAAAAACATCGCAAAAGGTATTGAACTAAAAAGGAAGATACTAACTCAATAAAATATTTATACATTAAAAGAAAACCTTCTTTAATTTTAAAAAGTGTTGGAAAGCTGAAATTTTATTTTTTGGCAATTTCAAATTTTTACATTTTCAAATTGTATAGATGTTAACCTTTCTAAAAATACCTTACTTTAACCTCTAGGGTAATTAGAAGCCTTTAAAACCTATTTTTAAATAATCGTTGAAACTAGACCACTCCAATATGAAAGGCGAAAAATGTAAAAAAAAGTACTTCGTTTTTGCTTAAAAGTTGAACGTGTGATATAAACCAAACCATGTATCTTTTATTGAAAATTAAGCCTTTATTTTTTTTTTATTTCCTAACTTATTAGAAGTCTCACTGTATACATTAAAATCAATTTATCTCAAAATGTAAATTTTGATGTTCGATGTACCTTTTCTGAGAAACTGCTGTTAACATTTTTGTAATTTTTTTTTATCATATATTTATAATAATGTCTAATATATACTGAAATAAGCATTTTGTAAAAAACTCAAAATTTTATTTTTTACAAATTTTTCACGTGAAAAATGCTTCAAATTTCGCCATATTTGATAAAATATTTCATAATTTTTTTAAAAAATTCAAAATTATAGCTAAAACTTTATTTCGGTGTAATGAGAAAAGTGCACTTTAATTATATGAAAAATTTCAAACATGTACATGTAACAGATTTAGAGAGAGAAAGGCTTACAATTCCTCTTAACAAAAACAAAAGAATTACTTTGCCGAACAATATAAATATGCAATGAAAATAAATATAACATGAAATAAATACATACTACGAGTTTTGAATATGTATGTTTATCAAAACTTTTTCAGATTAAATTAATTTTAAAGCTCATTAGAAGTACGAAAATTTGAATGGATCACTTCTATGCTGTGAACAAAGATAATTTTTTCAAATATAACAAAAAGAAGAGTAAAGAGGGAATTTTCCTTGATCATTAAGTAATGGAATGCAGATTATCAGTAAAAAAGCTTAAAATTTACTGCAGCAAACTATTTTTAAAGGTCATGAACCATTTTTAAGAAATCATAAGGCAGAAAATTAGTGAGAGCTAATTAATGAGCTAATTAAGAGTATTGCATTTAAGTATATAACTTTCCACTTGATGTTCACCTACATTATTCCTCTTGATGTTTTTTTCTGAATACTTAAAAGAGTTTTACGTAATTATAGTTAAGAGCACTGTGATGAACCTACACGAAAACACACATTATAAAGCTTACAAAAATATTCTGAAATGTTCGCAAATTAATAATAACTCTCTACCAATATCCTAGGTATGAATTAACCTGAAAATAATTCAAAAGTTATGTTTTAAATTAAATATTACATTAATAACTTTTAAATGTGAGAAAAAGCTACATATGCAGGATTAAATATAAGAAAATAAGTAATTAAAACTGTATGGACTTAAGTATTTTCGATATCAAGATTTGAAATCAACTCAAAAAGTATTTTTAATTAAAAAAAGTTTTTTACAAAAACTTTTATCGTGCAATGAATGCTCAAAAGTATTTAGTTTACCAAAATATTGTTCTTATATTCCATATAATTAATTTTTTGAAGATTGATTTTCTTTCGAAGCATATATGTAATGCTCGAATATGTATTACATTTAAATGTATATTAGGTATATATATATATACATGTGGCATATATATATGTATAAGCCTATATAAGATCTGAGCTCAAAGTATATTCAAACTAATCTTGGGATATATTTATAATTCAAATAATCGAGCAGAAAAAAAACGTTAAAGCATCATTGGAAGAATTTCGATTAGGAAAAGTTATAAAAATAATTTATTTACATATGAATAAAAATATGATGGATCATTTCAACGTATTCTACTTTCAAACAACTTTTTGATACTCATATTTAAGTATGAATGCATATCCATGCCAAATTAAGGAAAGTAAAAGTAATTTATTCTAAGGTGTTGCAATATTTTCTGAGCATCAATTCATAGCAAATATCCTGATTGAGCAAATAATTCGAATTTTCAATCTCAATTACCCACCATGAAGAACAGGGTGGATGGAAGGGCCATATGTAAATGGAGCTCGATGCTAAAATACTTGACTTGAAAAATGGGTTTAAACTTAAATGTTGTTTTTCCCTTTGATTGTGGATGTAATGAAACGAAATTAATATCATTTGAGTTGATTTAAAGCATTGTTAATCTAAACCACACAATCAACCGAAAATTCCTGATTTCGAAATATCAACTGAGTTATATGTACCTAAAAATAAATTTTTGATCATTTGTTTGAAAATTTCAGAGGAAAACATGTTACAGAATTGGAAAATTTTCAAAATTAATGATATTTAATAATGTTGCTTTGTAACACTGAAATGAGAAAGAGAGTAAAATATAATACAAGTGTATGCACACATAACATTGAAATTAACTTAAATGCAAAAATTATTATCAAAAATTGTTTAGGAACAATTATTTTGAATAATTATCTTAAAAACATATTAATTATTGACACAAATACTAAGCAATTCCTCTATCTTATCAATGAATAAAAGCTATATTTTATCGGAAATGATAACATTTGTTTTATTAAAATTTCAAAAGAGTTCTGAAGTCCAATTTATCTAATCTGCATGCAATTAGAATAAATCTCTTGTGGCACATAAGGTTTACTTAGTATACGATTGATTTAAGTGAAATGTTTACTTTCGGAATGAGATCTAAATAAATTTCTGACTGCTCATATGGGTTTTAATTTGGCTGCTTATACCTGCACTGAGCAACATTCCATTAATCTTAAAAATAAATATTTTATTTAGGTTTACAAGATATATATCACAGTTGAAAGATTGAAACCTAATTTACATGTTTCGACAGATCATGTATGGTTTATTTTAATACATGAATAAATTAAAACTTTAAAATAATATATTCTATTTCCAATTTTTTTTTTTTTTTTTTTTGTTTTTGTTTTTTTATGTACAATCCCATCTAATGTACCAGTATGGAATCAAAAGGATGTCTTGTAAAAGTAAATAATTTTTCTAAAGTTCCTATTTTCTTTCTCAAATTGCAAATAATGTTAAACTGTTGAATATTCAAGGAACTTTTGATTATATTTCTTATAAATTATAATGTGCTTGCATTACAAACTATTGCATTTTACACAATTTTGAGTTGCATTACAACTTAATGTTCAACCTAAATTTAAGTTACATTTCTTTTATCTCTACTATCATCAAATAACATTTGTTTATGCTTTGCTAATAAAAAATGACTCATGATATGTTTAAGAAAAATTTAATTTGAATCAGTATTTTTAAATTGTAAAGAAAAAATAATATAATCAATGTGTATATATATATATATATGTCAGGCCCTAGGACTGCTGGTAAAATGAGGAGAGCATCATTTCTAAAATAATTTCCTTATTGTTCTGCAAACACATGAAATAAAACATGGCGGCCCTTTGGCGCTCAACCGGGTGGTACAAAAGACAACATCTCGGCGAGGAGTCACCAG
>BMAV01004232.1:0-26496 GCA_019973955.1 Trichonephila inaurata madagascariensis | reverse complement strand
TGAAAAATTATCGTTACAGAAATTAACGCATCCGATTTGTATATTTCAGACTCCTTAAGAAATTTAAAGAAAGTTTCATTATTTTCTAAAATGTTATCTAAGTCGTTTTCTACGTTGATATTGATTTTAATAACATAAAACATCTTAAGCTCTTACAAATGCGTTTCAATTCCAATCATATTTTCTTAAAAAATGTTTTTATCAGCCCTAAATAATACTTGAAATAAATATATAGCATATAAAACTAAAATATATTAATAGGAAGTGTATGACAAAAACACATTTTTCCTGTAATAAATAACTTACTTTAAATATTCTCATTTATTATAATTAGTTTTTTAATAATACACTTATATAGTTTTTTACTATACTTTAGTAACTTTATGTTAATACATATGTAAACTATCTTTCCTCTGGATAGGCGTGATATGAGATTAATATAACTAATTGTATCAAAATCCTTCAAACTGAAAATTGTTCAAATTATAAAACATATTTCAGTGCTTGAAAAATCTTGAATTACATTTATTCTCAAATATTAACCATAAACTACACATATAATTTACCTTATAATTTTTGAAAATTTTCTAAATAAATAAAAAAAGAATTACCTTAGCAGAACTCCTTTCAAACTCTGTTCTTTATCACTAGCTATCGATAATTACGTTTGTTGTGATGCTATGCTTGTTCCACCTGGATTCTAATTTTTTTTTTTTTTTTTAATTAAGTGAAAAAAAGATGAGTGATTTTGTGTCAGTATTTACGTAAGCACATTCTGTAATTGATGTTTATTTAAAGTTGTACAGAGGCGAATTCTACAACATTACATTTTTATCTCCATACTTATTTAAATACTGTTAACAACTTCAATGATAAATATTATTTTGCCGAAACAAATAATTTAAATGGAACTATCCAATGAACAAAAAAAAAACTAAAATGAAATACGAATTTTAAGTATCATTTGATTACCGTTGTACACATCTTAACTAATAAGTAGTACAAAAAGTGTTAAAAATATATGTGTGAAAAATGTTGCTTACATAAAATTGTACATCCATACGTATGTTTCCGCAAGAATGTTGCTTGAAAAAAAAGTAAGATCACATGTGGATAATCAATACTTTTCACAAATTTGTGTTGTGAAGTCTGAAATTAATTATAATGTCTAAAATTTAAATTAAAAGGAACGTAACTTTTGAATTTTGAGAATTCAGCCATTTACAGATAATGGCTTAAGAATTAAAAAAAAAAATTTAATTAACTAATTAATTTACAAATTCTGAATTCCAGTTATACCAAAATAAACCCTTCGACGTATAGTAAACCGATTGTTAATTAAGAGAAACAGTATGCAAACGAAATTTCAAATAAAATAATTCAGGATTTTGCAATTTTCCTATATTCAGCTTCTCCTATATTGAATCCACGTCAGCTACAGTAATGTTTAGTTAAATTTTCATTACAATAGAAATATACGTTTGAAAACTTAAGTATTTTTTAAAAAAATATATGGATATATTTTCTTTTACAAAATATATTCCTTCACAGCTTCAGGAAATTATCGCAAATTGTGTAGAAAAAAGAACATTTCTAAAAGAAAATAAACCCATTCTAAGTAATTAACCAAATTAAGATTAAATCTCAGAATGCCATTGTAGAAAGAAATGTACTGCCTTCCATAACACCCGTGTAGCTATTTATATTAATAAATGACATAATTTGCATTTTTTGTTATCATTCTATACTTATATAAGAAAAATAAAACAGTCATTAGTAGTCTGGTAAAACTTAACTAAGTAGTTTAAAGTTCATTTTCTCATAAATTATAATTAGATAAACCAAATATTTCTCTGTTTTTATTTTAACTGTGCATCACATTCTTTTTGTGACAGGAAATTGTCCGGCCTTCATTCATTTACATGAAACATCAACTAATTTTTTCATTTAGATATTGATTCTATGTTCCTTTCTTAAATGCTCTTAACCCATGAATATCATTTAAAGTGAGATCAAAACGAAGGAAGAAAAATATTCACATTTTTATACTTTTTCAAAAATACCCGAACACTTATTCTGGGGAATATTTCGGATTTTGGAATTTTTTAACGAAAATAAACTACCATATAAAATGACAGGAAAAAGAAATCATACTTTATGGAGGAAAAATATTTATAGAATTCAAATTATGTTCTTCCCTTTAATATAAGGTACGTTTTTTTTTTCAGAACTTTCTTATACTCTCATTCAAAAGTGTATTCCACGCGAGAATTTTTTCTATAGTGTTGCCTACAAATTTTAAAACGAACTTTCCTAAAATGATTTCTAAATAGTGTCAGTAAGTTTGAAAATTGAGGAATACACATATATGCAATGGACACCAATTATTTTTTATCTTCCCACTTTGTTTATTATCAATAATGTAGACAAAAACCGGTGGTAATCATTCCACTTCTGACAAAACAAAATAATACCTATATAAATATCTGCATGAAGGTTAAATTTAATGATATGTTATTAAATTTCATTTTGACAAATAATAAGAGTCTAACTATACTGTAACTACAAAGCTTACTATAATTATATACATCTAAGCAAAACTAAACCCAGTGGCGCAATAGCCCATGAAGAGCCAAGGCCTATTGTGCCCATCTCAGTTTTCGTGACCTTGGGCGCTGTGATGCATGATCAGATGTTCCGGTCAGGTGGTCTATCTGATGTGAAACTCCCAGTGTTTAGCTCCCGAGCAAGTTTAGTCCTTATTTATTGATACACTGAAGGGGATGAAAGGCTGAGTCGATCTTGCTCAATCTGGTGTTTGAACTTCGGAACTGGAGAGTTGAAGCGCTATACGCTACCATTTAGACACTGGCCTTCAAGTTCTTACAATATTCCAAAGTTTCAATTGTACACGAGCATTCCCTTGGTATTCCAATTAACTTTCTGATAATATTAATGTTGTTTTGATTTGATTTTAATTTACGTCGAGCTCTTTGAAGGAACACGAGATGTATTTACAATGGACATTGTAATTTTAAACCATGGTCGAGTGATAGGGTGCCACCTGAGCTGACACCCCCTCTCCAGACTTCCGCATTCCACCAATGATATAAGTTTGAATGTCAGTAGATTTAACGAGCATCATACCGTCTACACTTCAGATCTTCAGTGACAAGAGGTTTCAAACCATCAACTGTACAACACAGGGCACGAGTTTGTGACCATGACCGCTTGGCTACCCACAGTATTAATGAGAATTAAGTTAATTTAAAAAACTATCGCGTAGGAAGAACACTATATGTTTATGTTAATTTTAAATATTTATTATTTAAGCTTGCTTGCGTTTATGAAAGAACGTCTACCGTTGTGATACTCCCGGCCCGGGGGTATCATCTCTTCATCTACGCGACCTTGATTTGTAGGAGGAAATGATTGATCACCCAAATTCGCCATAATAAGTCTAATTTATTACGATTCCAATATATTGATCAACACAACACTAGTCTTGCAATAGGGATTCAATCAGGAGTGATACAACGTAATACTAAATTCTAAGTAAATAGCGCCTGAAATCCTAATCACTATATTTATGAGAATTTACCCAAAGAATCTTTATCTACCTTAGATTCCTTAACACGCTAAAGTCCGTTATATAAGTATACTTCTATATTTAATATCTTACCAATAGCTCACAGCGATTAGCATCTCAACTTTCTGTCTCCTTCTTCTATTCTATTCTTATACTAATCTACTACTACATTTTTCTATTATTCTATTTCTATCCTACTACCATTCTTGTACCACGCGAATACTAAAGCTCCATTATATATCTATTAACTAATCTGCATATCGCAGTTTCTTCTTGAGATGATTGGATTGAAATAACTCAATTCTGGCCCCAAAGATTCCCCAAGAGGATTAGTGTGAAGACGCGATAAAGGCCAGTCACAACTTTAGTTTAGATGGGTTTTTTTATTACAGTGGTTGCAGTTGTTGCAGGGGAACCAGTAAGTTTCAGGTGTGGCTTGGGTCATTGAAAAAGCAGACATTGTTCTAGAATTAATAACTTTTTATTAATGACTGCTCAACTTATGCTTGATTCAAATTTAATAACCGTGGGAGCAATTCTAAATAGTTTCCTATTCTAAGTTTATAAGATTAGAAAATGTACACTTATCTTTTGATGCGCTTGTAGTTCACTTGCCAGCTCTTTCCTAAACTGTTACAGTCCTTTTCAAATCAGTTTCTCTATTATTTTCACTTCTTTGATCGGCAGTTCTAGCTTGAATGATAACTTAAGAACGAAAGACTCACTACTAATTGTTAACAACTAGCTACTCAGAATTCACAAATAACAATTAACCCTAACCCATCCCTTTCCAGGGTTTAAATAGCATTTACATTACCATAAAATTAAGTCATCTCTACGGAAAGGGTTTTTAAACTCAAACCACAGTTAAAGAAAAATTTCCCCAAGACAATTTTTTGAAGTACCGCCTATAGAACCCGTCATAAGTGTTTACACAAGTCAATGAAACTTTATCTTCATAACAACAGCTTTTGTTTCATTTAAAAAATATCATTTTTAAGCTTATTATTAACAATATCTTACCCTTATTCCATTTAACAAAAATAACTAGAAGAGATGTTTCTGTTTAACAATTAAACTCTTACACAACACCAAAGTGTTGTACTCTTTAAAACAAATAACAACACATCCAATTAATTGCAAAGTGTGATGACAAAGAGCTTGCAAGTCTTAAAAAAAAGAGAAAGAAAAGTGTTTCTACAAGAGATAGAAGGCTTTTAAGGACAATGAACGATCTACAAAATCTCACGCAATTTTTATTTCAGTCTCACAACAGATTCATTTACTTTTGATTCAATATATTTTGACGTAAAGTAAACTCGTGTCTGCTACTAATACTTGTCTTCTGCCTGCTTAAAGAGCCTTTTGTCCTTTTAAGAATGCTTTTAGCTTATTTTGAAAGTATGTTGACAATAACCACAAGTGTCACGGATAATGGAACCAGTATGTTTCTTATGAATATAAACATTTTCATAAGACAGTTGAAAATCATGTAAAGTTTTAAGAATTTTAAACATTTTACTTTAAGGTATCCGACTACGTTCGGAACCATGATTTTGCAAAAGCGTATAGATGGATAATATTTATGATATTTAGTGTCACTTAGATTAGAAAATATATAGAAAATGGTTTTAAGAATAGTATTACAATAAAAATTATTCAAGTACAATATTTTGACAAATATAATTAACATACAATTTCAAAATATTCTCCTTTTGTGAAAATTGCTTCTATTATATATTTTATATTTTGCCTGTATATAGCTCAGACCTCTCTACAGAGGCTCAACTAGAATTCTTGAAATATATATCTTAGGGTTTATCCATGTTTTACGACAACAGAGAGGAGAAATTTTTTAAGAAAAAAATATCGATAATTATTTCAAATGGTTGTAACTCTGAAAATAACGTGAATTGTTCAAAAATCATAGTTGAGCCTCTGTACAGAGGTCTGAGCTATATACAGGGAAAGTATTATTATAATAGACGTATTTTTCACAAAAGGAGAACATTTTGAAAAAAAGTTATTCTAAGTTAATTTTATGCCGAAATATTGTATTTAAATAAATTTTTTTGTCAAAATGTCCTTAAAACAATTTTATACGTGTATTATAATCTAAGTGACACTCAATATCATGAAAGGTATCCATTTATGCGCTTTTTTAAAATCACGGTTCCGAACGTAGTCGGATACCTTAATATGAAGTTTTTTATATTGTTTTTTTCCCTCTCATTTATTCAGAATATTGTTAACTGATATGAAAATAAATTGTATAATGGAATCATTTATTTAACCTGACTTTATCAGATGAATATTACGATAAATATTTATCTTGCAACCTCTAAAACAGTAGTCTCCTATTAATTAAATAGGATTCACTTTTTGGGTGTTTGCAGCTCCTCTGACCTCCAGAAAACTTTAGTAATTCAGACACTGAACCCTCAATCAAACTTTTTCTAGTCTATTCCACCCTAATTTCATTGTCTGTTGTCTGTAAATTTTTCTGTCATTGTTTCTGAAGAATATCATTTTCTTTTAGCCACTTCTTAACATTCTCTTTATTCACTACACGTATATTTAAATAGTTTTGTTCATCTGTATACATCATAGAGCCTTCACAAGGAGAGATTCTCTTAGAAAACAACATAATAAAGTAGACCCAGACGTAAGTTAAGGGAATTGTGCGTGAGAGCCTGTTACAGTTTATAAAGTTAAATGAAATGTATTGTATTATTTCAGTATATAAAGAACACCAAATAAAATAATCCAATTCGGTTTCGCACATTTGGTTTCTAGTGTAATGTAATTTATTCCAACAGTACAGTTTAACATATCTTTCATACGAAGAAGCTAAACACTAAAGTAGTCTAGTTTGGACATAATTGAAGCAAATAAAGTCCCATATTATAAATGATAAAACTAAATAATAAAAAAAAATTCAAGAAAAATGTTTTTCACATAATTTATAAATAATAAATTCTAAATTGTAATTTTAAGGTATCCGACTACGTTAGGAACCGTGATTTTAAAAAGCGCATAAATGGATAATTTTCATGATATTTAGTGTCACTTAGATTAGACTACATGTATAAAATTGTTTTAAGGACATTTTGACAAAAAGAATTATTTAAATACAATATTTTGGCAAAAAATGAACTTAGAATAACCTTTTTTCAAAATGTTCTCCTTTTGTGAAAAATGCTTCTATTATAATAACATTTTGCCTGTATATAGCTCAGACCTCTTTACAGAGGCTCAACTAGGATTTTTGAAAAATTCACATTATTTTCAGGGTTACAACCAATTGAAATAATTATAGGCGTTTTTTTCTTAAATTTGCTCCCCTCTGTTGTCGTAAAATATGGACAAACCCACTTCTAAGTTATATATTTCAAACATTCTAGTTGAGCCTCTGTAGATAGGTCTGAGTTATATACAGGCAAAATATTATTATAATAGAAGCATTTTTCACAAGAGGAGAACATTTTGAAAAAAAATTATTCTAAGTTAATGTTTTGCCAAAATATTGTATTTAAATAATTATTTTCGTCTAAATGCCCTTATAAAACAATTGTATACATGTATTCTAATCTAAGTAACACTAAATATCATGAAAGTTATCCATTTATGCGCTTTTGCAAAATCACGGTTCCGAACGTAGTCGGATACCTTAACGTGTTTAATTAAAGGAAGCATACACACACATTTCAAATATATATTTATACTGATGAAAGTTTCATAGATCCTAATATTATATATATAAATTTTATAAAATTAATTTCAAATTATAAATTATTCAGTATGTTTTTAGCAGAAAAAGTTTATTACGTTTTCACACAATTTCTTTCATGTTTACATTTAATATTTCTTCCAATTTTACCAAAAAATGACTTCAGACAGTTTCTTTCTCTTAATATTGTTCTCTTTACTGTATATTTGTGTGTGTTTTTTACATTTAAATTACATGAATTTAGTAAAAAACAGGGGTTTTTTTGTTAGTTTTTTTTCCAATTAGTGACTAGAACGCTTGAATTCATTTAATTTTTGCGGTATCATTTATTTTCATTTGTCTTTACATTTGACAAAATTATAATACTTGAAAGAAACATATGCATTTAATTTTTCTTGCCTTTATATTACCAAATAAGTAAAAGAAAACAAGGGAGATAAATTAAATGAAGAATTACATTTTTAACGATCGACGCAATTTTTTCAAGGAAAAAGGTTTACTTACTCTCCCTTTTCATGATTATATCAAAAAAAAAAAAAAAATCAAAAAATGAAGACATTCTTTTAATTAAGAAAACTACACTTAATCTGTATTTTTCATACAAATTAATAGTTGTGATAGCTATAATATTAATTAACCCCTCTCGTACAGTTAACACGCCCCCTAGGGGACGTGCCTCAGAGTTTGAGAAACGCTGCATTATACATACTGAAGGTTTTTAGTGAAATCGAAACTTGACATTTTTCTCAACTGGAAGGTCAAGGTTACAAGTTTTATAGCTATCGACTCAAATCGAACTGGGAATTCGAGTAATTCTACTAAAGAGGTCCCCTGTGCTTAGTAATCGGCACATCTGCCCTCGCTAAATCTTCCCAAGAGAAGGTTGAAAAGCTTTAATCATTTACTGAGTGAACTTGGTGGGCTATCAATAAATTAAAAATAATTGAAGTGAGTCTTAAGTCCTTGAAATCTCGGAAAACATTTAAGTTAAACTCAAATTTTTTCCCCGTCATATGGCCGATTAAAAAATTCGTTGTCAAAATCTTCTATTTGATTAACATTTTTTCAGCGTCGAAGCTAGTGTCTTTCAACCCTTGACTCCTAGCAGTCACCCAAATGAGAAGAATGATATATCATTTTTGTGCTCTAATTCATGAAATCATTGTTATTATTTAATTACATAAAAAATGGGACTGAAAAATAGATGAATATCCCAAAGAACATTTAAAAGTTAATACGTGTAAATTTTGTTCAATAAGATCGAACTCTTTTAATTTTCAGGTATAATCAGGTTTAGAGAATTTCAATTTTTTTTTTTACTCCCTGCATAAAGACCTTCCCGGTATTTTTTACTACATTAAAAGCTTTCTTTATTTTCAATTACTTTATAGAACATATCCAATTTAAATATAAAACAACGATATTTGACCGTATAAATTGTTCTGTTAAAAAGAAAATGTGTTTCTTTTTGGAATTATATTTGTTACGTAAATTCGTTTTTAAAACATGTCAGAATTTGGGTTACCAAAAGTGACAGATTCTATTTTCTAAAAATCTAAGGCTTCTTATATTATATTAAATCAATCGATCATCTGTTGTCAAGAAAGAACTTTGAAACATCTTTATACTTAAATGTTTACTTTTTATACAATATATTGATGTTATCTTACGATTAGAATATCTACTTTTTAAAAGTCTCAAAAAATTAATTTTGAAATTGCAATTTTTTTAAAAACCCATTAATAAAAGTTTAAAAGAGTAAATTATGTAGATTGGTTTTAAGACTTGTTCTCAAGTTGCCCTTTACTTATGATTCAAAAATCTTTGTATCTTATGATAGTGGCTGAAAATCTGTTGTATCCCCGTTCTGAGTTAAAAAATAAAATAAGAGTATGCATTTCATAAGAGCATTTATTTTAATTACTTCGTCTTGTAGTTTACTGTAATCAGAGAGCAAAAATGTTTTAACTGAAGATTAAAATGACAATAGAAAAGGATTTAGAAAAATCGCACATAAAATGGGGCTACTTGAAAACTTATTATATTGTTGGAAATTTTCAACGGAACAAAATAGCCTTTAGAACAATTAATCACGATGATTCAGGCATATCTAATTCAGTCTCATGATTTGAGAAAGTACAAAAAGCCCTTTTTAGCTAGAAACTTTACAAATACCCTAAACATGTAATAAAACTGCTATTGGCTAATTTTCCATTAGAAATCTTAGAGAATCTAGGAACACGAGCAACATCATTTAAGTGTCTGTGTGTTATACTGTTGAAAACAATTACTGGAAAACTATAATTCCGGATACAAACTGTGGATGAAGTAATAATTTGATGGCTGATATATGTGAAGTATGAGAGAAAGTAAAATATATGAAGAATGAAAAGGAAGTTACGACCAGGGAATAATTTCATTTCATTGTTATGAATAAACAAAGAATACAGAATTCTTGCATATAATACTAACTAATACAAAATGTGGTTTCTCGAAGGAAAATGAGTTTCAATAAGAGATATTGTTTACCCTGCCAGAAAACAATGTTGCTCGCTTACGAGATATGCAATCAATGATATTATCATTGAGGAACTCGGGTGTTTTCTCTCACATTTGCAGAAGAGAGTTATCAAAATGATGAATGATTTCTTGAAGTGATAAGCGGCTTTCAACCCTTGTCCCTGAAATTTCTGAAACTTGTTCTACTTGCTTAATATCTGAAAAATATGTTGGCTAATATATTCTAAGGAGTCCTTTGATGAAAATTAGGTTGTCCAATAGCTGCGCATGATGTAACGTGATTTAATCGTCCATGAGAATGAATTCATTTCCGTTTGTGCAACGTAAAGGAATACAATACGTGTAAGGATCTTATTCCGTTGAGTTGTTAATGCTCAATACCTAATAATGTACAAATTAAAGTTACCATTGATAGATGTACCAATCCAGAGCATAAACCATCCTTCTTAAAAATTGATCTCTTCCATGAACAAATGCAGGATTATTCCGAGTTCAAGGTTCTCTGCAAATGAGATTCCAACTATTTACAAATTGTACACCAAATTTGGATTTCACGGTAGTCTTCTGACAATGAAACACAAACCATAGGTATGTGATTGTACATAAGGGAGCCACATTATAGAGTTAGTACCAGTACTAGCAGCCCTCAGAAAGAGCTGTGCCAATAATGTGGGCTTTCACAGTGTGGTTTATTTTCACTGTTAATGATAAATACCGTTCCATATGTTTCTTTTTTTTTATAGCAGTCTGACTATTTTGTCCCGATCTTTGGGAAACACACCCAAGTTTCGAAAATAAAATACTCTTTTGTCCGGAAATGACACTGAGAAACTCTTAACGCTCCCGTTGCAAAAAATTGCGTATGTGACCTGTCTAAATGATTGATGGCACTTTGTGCCACTAACTCAGCTAAGTTATTTTACTGAGACATCGTACTCACTGCGTATAGATTGTTTTTAATCCACCTACTTCTTCAGATGGAATGCTGCAATTCGCTTTTCACCCCTTATCTGAAACACACGTTTTGTTTAATGCACCACTTACAAAATTTACACATTCCCTCAACTTTGTAAAAATTATAGTTTTCCTTTTTTAACCACAAATACTTCATTTTTGTTAAAAAAAAATGTCTATTAAATATTTGCTCAATACGAAACGCAACATATCCCCTAATTGTTTTGAGCAATACACACACACGTACATTTTACAAGACAAGATTACTTTTTTAATGAATTAATTTTTAAAATTAAGTTAATTAATTGTTAAAGAAGGCTAAAAATTGTTACAATTATGTTTTGAAACTATCATTTCTTCTGCAAATAAAAACTAGAATGACAGTCTTAAGATAAAACAGGATTCCCAGAGATAACTAAATACATTCAAGTGGATTCCAACAGGTATCTATGACTCTAATTGAATTCATTCATTATTTATCTATCTCACACTCACTCTCTCTTTATATATAATTGTAAACAGTAACTAATTAAAATTGAAAAAATATTAATTGATCTAAAATTAGTATAACACCAATGAAAAAAATTTAGATAAATAGCACCTAAATTTTTTTACAAGGAATCCTTTTGGCCTTTTGAAATGGAAACTAATGATTGTGCATACCTTTAAACAAATGATTTCAGTTCACATCTTTTAGACGAAAATATTTAATTCTCAGTAAATCTGCCTGTAAAAAGTAAACGTCTCATTAAAATAGTTTTATTTTAGATGCAATGGGAGAAAAACACGTGATTAAAGAAAGTTCGAAAGAAGGATAACATTCAAGAGTACCCATAATTCTGATGTCTTTATGAAGGCTGCATATATTCATTAACAAGCGTAATGATGATGTTTATTCTACCATATTTATGTAGAAATATATCAAATTTCAGCATAAAGAGTTTAAAAAAGTAGGAAAAAATTGATGTTTGCATATTTACTGTATTTTTTTAAAATCGGTTTCTTATTAAAAACTCCTTCATTCTTTTCATTATTCACAGTTCCAGACAGCAATATTAAAAACAATATATATTTTGTTTTCAGTTTACATTAGATTCTGAAAATAGAAAGTCAATTTGACAAATATTAAACTATAATTTTAAAAGTTCTTTAAGAAATAAATAGTTTTGAATTTTCAAAAGTTTTTTTTTATAAAGTAATGGATTTTTAAATGTATTAGTTATTTTTAGTGATTTCTTGTTTCTTAGATGATTAGATATAGCTGAGAATTAAAAATCTATTCCGTTGTTGAATTTTAATAATTATTTTTAAATTTACAAAAGAGAAGACAAGAAAATTTTCAAAATACTATCTTCAACATTTTTTTAAAAAAATAACTTGAGTTCTCAGACTTAAATTAATGCTACCTTTTATAGTATATATATATGAAAATATCTACAAAAAATTTCAAGACGCTATCTTGAACAGAAAAAAAACCTTAAAGAATAGAAAACACAAAAAAATACTCTGAAAAAAAAATAGTCTGAAAAATAAGTCTAAAAAAAACCCCACATATAAAGTTTGTAAAGGCATGAAATAAAACTAATAATTCCTGTGAAATTCTAATTCTTAATATGTTATTTTCCAATTCATATTATTCATTAAAACACTATTTCAATTAAATATGACCGAAAATATTTTTTTAATTCGAAATATATTTTTACTTAATATTGATAGCATTAATTATGATGATACCTGTTTCAAATTAATCTTAATAAACATAAATAACACTTGATTAATAACTAAGAACTATTTAGCTCTTAACTGCGGATAGCACACTAATTATTAAATCTTGGAAGCTAACTAGATACATTAACGAACTCTGTTAGGTTTTATTTCTTTTTACTTTTGCTGCATTTAACAATACTACACTATGGATTTCATACTTAAAATAGGTAAAAGTAAATATATGGTACTGAAATATACCCACATTGCATATTATTAGGACTGAATTTTAAAAAAATATTATCTTTTAATAAATACTAATACACTTCTTTTCTTCTGATTCTAAAGAGAAGTCGAATTTGTGAAAGAAAATAAATATCATCATGTTTATTAATAAATTTTATAATTGGTAAACAATTTTGTTTTGAAACTAATTTCTGATCAGAAAGTTTGTTCTTCTACAACCTCAATCAAGACTAAATTTTTAATAAATAAATGCTAATGAATGCTATTCAATACATCTCTCCAAAATTTCATATTTTTCTGAATCACTGATTTCAAATTAATTTCTAAGTTGTTAAATATAAACATATACAATAAAGAAAGTATTTCTGTTGTAAGACTTCGCTTATTAAGAAATAATTATTAAAATATTGTGTGTAAGTTCAGAAAAATTTCAAAGCAAATTTGAGAAAGGGAATACAAAGTATGATCCAAACATGTAACAATATGAATTTCTACTAAAAACTCTCTTTTCTTTCTCGTAATAAAAAATTTGGGCAGACGCATTTATATACAAAATTTTTTAAAGAAAGAGAATTTATTTATAATAAATGCGTTTCCTTTCAATATATTTATCCTGAATTCTTTGAAAAAGTTTTTGGAGACATATAAAAAAACTATTCTTTTCTAAAGTCTTGAAAATAAGGTTAAAGGTACAAAAGGCCTTGAATACCTATGCTTTACCCAAAGTGTGAGAAATATCTGCACATTTTTTATACATTATTGTTTGAAACATTAATTTGTTTCATTATGCAAGAAGAATCATTCTCACAGATTTTTACAGGCAAAACTTAATATATTACTTACATAGAATGATGTACTTATTCACAAAACTCCCCTCTTTATTTCTGATTTGACGTTTCTCGCCGCTTCACTGGGTATTTCATAAACTTGTATGATTATATTCCATATACATAAATAATTGTTATCTATAAATCCTTGCATTATAAGAGTTCGAATGTATTGAAAATTTTTCTCAGTAGATCTCTACCGAACAAAAAAAGCACACTTACCAAATTTCAAGACTGCAAAATTAAGAGTTGAAAAACAGAAATTTTGATCCATAATGCCCTTTTAACCTCTCGAAACCCTTCCTTGGGAGTCAGTTTCCTCAAAACCTATTCTTAGCAGATTTCTACTGAACATATGAGAAACGCTTTCGCCAATTTTATATATGTGTGTCTAATATTTCAAATATTAAGGAATTTTTTTTATCTTAGTGCCCTCCTTAAAACCTCTTGGGAGACGATTTCTGCAAAACTGGATCTTAACCAGTTGACTAAGGAGCTACCGTTTGAGACCTTGCAACTATGTGTGTCACGAAAATCGAGGGATGACGAATATACTCGTTAATAACAAGTGTAGCTGTTTAAATATTGGTTATTAAAATGGGTTTATTTTATAAAATTGCCAATTTTATTTCTAACTTATTTATTTGGTTAATATAAACGAGACAGGTGTTCTAGGATAGATCATAGTTCTCTTACCCGAAAACAGTCTTGCCTCTTTCCCACCACAATTAAATCCCCTCAGGGGGCTCACCTTCTTTAGGTGAGTACGGGTGTCACAACCCCGAGCTACCCTAGTGAAGTTTTCCTTTTCTCAAGGGGTTTACTATCTTTGGTAAACACGTGTTTCACGACCCCGGGGTACCCTAGTGATCCTTCTCTATTTTCGACCCTCTTTCTCGTCATTCATTTTCCCTTTTCTTCTTTTCTCGTCCAGATCACACATAATTTTAACAAATGTTTGGCGCAGCTTAGCCAGATTTAGCTCTTGCGCCATAAACCCATACACTCACTCTCCACAATTAAATAACTATTCTTCAGGCAGCACGGCCTTGGGCCATTATTCTAACATCAGCGCATGGTTCTAACATGAAACAATTGTCATTTGCACGCTCGTTAACTAGGTAACTTCGGGCGGTCAGCAGCAATCAATGGGTTAAACGCCTGGTCGGTGTCACGCCTTTGTCCAATGCCTGACCGTATTTGAAGGAACCCTATTATAAATCAACTTTCCGACTTTTGTTTTTGCCCCTTTTAGGATAACGCTAGAAAAACATTATCATTGCACATAAATAAATTCTTTATGCGTATTTATACACTGTTTCAGCCGGGGACGTGTGAACTCTCTTAATTTTTTTTTATATATTTTATTTATTTGTTTTATTCCTGCCTGACTTCGAAATATTCTAAACATCTCGACATTTGAGAAAATGTTTTGTTTATCCCAAACATTACAATTTAAATATCCAAATGTCACTAATTTTACGCCTGACGGGTATCCTCGTTATGACACAAAATCCAGCAACTTCTCTATGACGAGTATACTAGTCAATCACAGTTAACTGGTTAATCATAGTTAACCTTCTCAAAAAAAAAAAAAAAACGTTCCAAATTTCCAGCCTATAGTTTCGAAGATCTCGTGATGAGTGAGTGAGTGAGTGAATGAGTCAGTTTCTTATCTCTTTTATATAAATTTGACGGTGCCTATCTATATAAGCCAGTAACAGCCTCTGTATCAAGATGATCATTTTAGTATAATGGTCACGATATGTGCTTACAAATCGGAAGGTACTGAATTTTTATTTCCTTCATTGCTGACCCTGGCTGTGAACTTTTTGAAACAACGCAACTTTCGCGGAGCAGACGTGGCGGCATCTATCTCACGCAAGAGCAACCAAAAGCCGTCAGACACGCTTGATGCAGCAAAGCAAGCCGTCAGATCACATGATGCAACACTCAAGTCGTCAAATCCACATGCCGCCATAACAACAGTATCGTTCGTTCGCCTATCCACCGATTCACTGACAGGGGTGTGTGTGGTGGTGGTATCTATATAAGGCAGTAACAGCCTCCGTACTAAGGTGATTGTTTTAGTATAGTGGTTACGTTATGTTCTTATGGATCGGAAGGTGTCGAGCTCTAATCTTCTTCAAATATAATCTGTATTAATGATTAAAATTATCTTTTATAAAAATCATTTTAAAAAGATTCTTCTTTTTAAAATGCAATACACTTATTTCAATAGCTTTAATTTCATAAGAACATTGATAAATGCAATTTTTTCCCTGAAAAATTATTTCACTGTGATTGTAAGCTTCGAAGTGATCAAGTAATGCACTTTAAAACGACTTCATCTTCTACCCTCATAAAAACCAGTGCACTTATTTATAAGGGTCGGCCAAATGAAACTGGCACAACAATTGGTTTGATAAATTGTTTAATTCTATTCAGGTATCACACTGCTTGCAACAACACTTTTTTTTTTAAGAAAATAGAGATATGGAGATTTTTTTGTGGTTTTTAGATTTATTTAGAACATTTTAATAAAAAAAGACTAAATTTAAAAAGCGAGAAATGAATTATTACTACTAAAATGGGAAAAAAGCCGTAAAAATAAAAAAAAAAATTACATAAACGGGGCTCTGTACAAATAGTAAATCAACAAATTTTCAAGTTTTCAATTTTGATGTATAACTTTGCTATTCCTTTTTGAAATGACCTTCAGGAGATAAGAGATATTTTAAATTTTACAAAAACTAGAGCACTTTATCTTAGTTATTAAATGAACATGCTTAAAAAACAATGATTATATTCACATAAAGAACTGTAGATTTTGTAATAAAACAGTGACTGACAACTCTGAAAGTTAAAACACTTCTACTGTTAAACAGAACAAAAACAAGAATTGTAAGCAAATTATTTTTAAAACTTTCTGTGCAATCGCTGTCCCAGTTTGAGTTTTTCGAAAAAAATACATTTCGAGTAAAACGCATTTTGAAGTTTGACATCTTGTATAAAGTTCTGACATCTGCGATTAGTAAAACACTTGTAGTTTTTGAATAGTGAACGGAAAATAAAACACTTGGCATTTTTATAAAGCTAATAAGATGACCTATAAAATAAAAAAGAAAATTTAAGTTTTTTTTTTTAAAAAAAAATTTTAATTTTAGGGTAGTTGGATACTTTAATATAAGTTAGTTTACAAAGATAAGAAGTAACACAAACGCAACAGTTAGGCTGAACTAAGTCGACTTGTAGATTGAAACAAGTGTCCCAGCGGTACACGATATGATGGATATCCTCGGCGAAGGATCTCCAGTGCTGGTTGTGGAATCAATTTTCAATAGCAGCTGCGACCTCATTAACATTGAGAAATCGCAGTCCCTTCAGAGCTTCCTGGAGTTGACTAAAGATGTGTTATACCCATGACAAGAAATCCAGGCCGTAAGCTCCTCAGGAGGCTCACCTTCTTTAGGTGGGTACGAGTGACACAATCCCGAGGTACCCTAGTGATCTTTTCCTTTTCCCAAAGAGTTAATTATCTTTGGTAAACACGGGTGTCACGACCCCGGGGTACCCCAGTGATCCTTCTCTATTTTCGAACCTCCATCTTGTCATCCAATTTCTCCTTTTCTTCTTTTCCCATCCAGACCACAGACCTATCAATGTTTGGTTCAGTATAGCCAAAACTGGCTCTTGCGCCATAAAACACCAAACTCACTCACTCACTCACCCAGGCTGTAAGGGGGATGTTCCCGAGCCTTCCAGCGGAATTGTTGTAACAATGTTTGCCACTCCACAACCACATGAAAGACGATAGCCCCTCCCCCGTAAAGCATGCCACGTGAGTGGCTCTTGATATTCTTTCAATGGGGCACAATACAGGGCAGCATGGACAGTCGTACCGTTTGATGACATCCATAATTCCATCCAACACCGTTAAACCGATCACTATAAAAATTGGCATGTATATGTATTTTTGTGTGGAGAAGGTCGCTGTTATATCCTCTTTGTTGCAGATTCCCACCAGGTGGCGCAACAGTATATCAACTTCTGCATCTTTCAGTCAATAGCCAGGTTGCCAACAGGGTCGCCAAATAATGTCAACTTGGCTCTATCGCCAACATTTCGCTATGCTTCTGTTGAATCGCCCTTATAATGTAAGGAACGGCGTTGTTTGCGAATATTTAAAATTTAAAATAAATAAATACACTAAAAATAATATTAATGTATTAAACATCCAGATATAAATTATTTACACTATATTAAGTGTTCATTACACAAAATGTGCAAAAATGTGTTACTTTTGTTGAGCAGAGATCAGCTGAGGAAGGTGTTTTCAAAATCGATTCGCAAGAGAGTCACTGGGAGTTAAAAATAAAAAAAATCCTTTTTATATGCTTAGATTTATAGACTTAAATATTACAAATAAGGGGTTTTAGTTCAACTGAGATATGCAACAAAAAACTTTTTTTGTTTAATTTGCAATTCACGTAAAATTAACTCATTAAAAACTCTTTTATCCTTCAATCTGTATTGTTTAATTTTTCAATTCCCCCTTGCGAAGAACTGGCATACCAGCTAGTTTATATATATATATATATATATATATATTGGTAATTTATTTCCGATACACATTCCAATACATATGGCTATCAAATATATAAACATGTTTTGCTGCAATAGTGTGTAGATAATTCATATTCTTCTGAGAAATTTTTAAATTTAATATTAAATTATGTACGGTTAAAACAAAATTAAAATATTGCGTAAATAATATGATTACCTTGCTTAGCGATAATTTTCAGATATATTTTGGTAAATAGGAGCTTTAAAATATTTGTTAACCAAGAGTACTAGTACAGAACTTAATAATAGATTTTGAATTTTATATATACAATCAAAAAGTATCTTCTATACAACAAAGACTGTTTATTTGATAAACATATTTGATAAACATAGTTAAAAATATTTTTTTTTTAAACTTTTATTATTTTTTTTACAAAATGTTTTTTCTAGAAATCATATCATTTATTTCCCCACCAAAAAGCATTTTTTTTTTCCTAACAAAAATCAAAACTTGTCCAAAGATTTTTCATCAAACGTCAGTACGTGTTTGACATTCAAGAAAAGTGCGAAAAAGGTAGTTTTCTCTTCTTTTTTTTCATATTTGGAATACTGACTTCATTTTTTAAATGATTTATACTGACCCTGAGTCAACAAGAAGGAAAGAAATGATAAATAGTACAAATATTTTTTATAGAATTTTTGTTATTTTAATTCCTTCATATTTTTTATGGATGGTGAATATTGTAATCTACATCTCTTTAACTAAAAATGGAGGTAAACCTAACGATTTTTCGTAATAATGTAGTCTGCGTGTTGGAATTTACTAATCTTCGGTATAAATTTATCAATATCATTTTACTTTAGTAATTTTATAGATATAATTTTATACGTATTTTCCGATTTAAATATTGATATTTTGTCAATACCGCATTTTTTCTAAACATGTTATGGTATTTTAAGTTTATTCAAAGTTATGGGTTTAAAGTTTAGTTAAAATTCCTTCATGCTATAATTATAAGATCCGAGTTCCTTAGCCTTCGTTTAATGAATTAATTCTATGAGCATGGACCTGCTTTTGACCCAGAAATAAGTTAGAGGCTAAAAACAAAGGGAATCTAATTGGTTCTTGATTTGTAGAGTGCATAGCTTAGAAGATTGAGGCATCAACTCTTCTTGCGGTGCCGTAGGGACTGGGTTCGAGTCTCGGAGATCATATGAATGTTTGTAAATGAATATAGTACCTTTGCAAGATGGGGGTACTCTAAATAACCTTCGAGCCGAAAGTCCTCTCGTGTGGTTGGTGGAAGGGGAAGAAGCGCTCAAAGTTAAGGCTAACGACAGGCGTAAGAATTCTAGCCCTTAGCCGCGATGAATTTTGCAGGCCTCAATCTGACTTTGTCAGGCAGGTGGCATTAATCACAACAACAATAGTTTTCATCTTTTTAACGAGATATTTACTGCCGTCAGTATTCTTTCTGTAACTGTTATTCAACTAAATGAACTTTAAAAGTAATTAAGAGCTATGCATTCACACACAATTTTTTTACAAAAGTATAATAATATTTTGCTAAAAAAATTAATATGGATTTATTTATATGCATGTGTGCAATCATCTACAAATAACTAACAACGTTTAGAATTCTCAGCCTGTCGAATATTTTTAAATCAAATATTTTAATCCTCTAGATCAGTGATTCTCAGCCTATCTTGTTGCGGCACACCTTTAACAAATTAAAAAAAAATTGGCGGTACACTAACAATAAGTTTACAAGAATTTTACTTATTTATAATATACTTCCATCAATCTACGAAAACATGAGTTAAATATACCACGAATTTACTTAGTTTATTTCTATAAAACGATTAAATGATTAGATTCCAGATTTTCTCAGAGTATAATTAAAAACTTTAAAAAAAAATTTTGGTGCCACGTGCAGTGGCACAATGATTAAGAATCACTGCTCGAGATGTCTAAAAAATAGGATTGGAAAGATAAATTTCGTTTCATTTATGAAAGTGTGAGAAACACATAATGATTAACCACATAATGATTACCGTTACAAACAAATAATTAGAATACTTTGAATTGTACTGTATTGAAATTTGTTTTCCAACTATTTCATTATTTTACTCATTGAAAAGAAAAAGTAGAGCTGTATGTTTTCTCTTATGTTTGTCTTGCGCGTTTTCTTATGTTTGTTATTTTCATTTCGATAAATTATATTCACTATAAGGATACACAATTTGTTAATAGTTTAAACTAAATTTATGGCTCAATAACATTTTACCACAAACTTTGCAATGCTATACAAGTAAAATGCAAATCTGGTCGTAACCTGTTAAAATATTCTAAAAACTAAAATCACTCCAATTGTACGAAAGACAGGAGGAATCCTTGGCATATCTCAAATTGAAATACGGTTTTTTAAGATGTAGTTTTATAAAAATTAATATTTAATAATTTAGATTTTTCTATTTAATTTTACGCTTTTGTTCTGTTTGACTTACAATTATGTCGCGACGCAATTTAATATTTGTTTTCATCTTCACTGAAGTGATTCTACTAAACACTCAATTTACTGCGAATGCTTTTAAGAGATAGTTCAAATATTTTCGGAATAAAAACTGTTCAATTTATCTTATATCTTTTTAATAACCTCCTTCTGAATTTATTTATTTATTCCAACCAATTTCTATTACTTCATATTTACCTTTAAAGATATTAATCTTTTAAGTTTTCTATATGATCTTTAATAAGTAAATACTCTTCTTTTTCGATTTGTATGAACAGAAAATCGATTTCCAATTCTTACAAATGTAGTGCTACCGTTTTCTCTCCTCATTCATTATGTAAACATTCATCTGTGTGATGTTGCTTTTAACCGATTAAGTATAAAAATATTTACCAAATCTTTTTAAGATGTCTTTTCAAATTACTTAATTTACGAATTTCAATTAACGTCATTTTCGAATTAACTTTAGTACCGCATTAGAGCTCTTGATTCGAATTCTTAGCTAACAATGTTCGTGTCGAATCTTGAATTTAAGTCCTGGTTTAAAAAGACTATTATACCAAATATTGGGTCCTGCCAAACTTTTCTTTTAATTGGATCTTAAAAGTTCTTAAATGAGGTGGTTGATACTCAAATTATGATTTCGTAACTTGATTATCAATCAAAATGGAGAGACCATTCACCCCATATTTTGATATTTCTCTAGATTAGAGATTCCTAAAGTGCTCTTTATCAACCCCTTCCCCCTGGGTCTATAACAATCTGCAAGAGTTCAACGTCAGTGAAAAATAATTTGGGGTTCTACGATAGTGACTCTCATTAAAGTAGGAATTGAATTCAATTTTAAAAGAAAATTTAATCAAATGGAAACCAGATTTTACCTATTTAACAGATTTATTTACTAAATTTTAATTATATTAATTTGTTTTTACAAGGTAACAGCATTTTGTTAAAATAAGGACCATCATTTCAAAGTTTCTTGCCAGAATTAAATTAAAGTAGTACAATATTGGACTTCGTGAATTATCCTAGTTCACCACAGGCAATCTACCAGGAAAATGACGATTTAACCTTCGTTCAACATTTAAATGCTCTTTATTCAAATTAGGTTTGCGAATGCTTTGACTATGGTAATTACAGCAGCAGGCAATGATTTAATTTGGCCACAATGAAAAAAAAAGGAAGTGCCATCTTACAGAAGGAATTGATCAGAACTTGCAGTAACGGAGATCTTAAAGTAAAGTTTAGTAACGGATGTCAGCAAATTTGGCTTTTAAGAAAAACTACCTTTTATTTGTTCCTAATTATGGAGTATTCTGAGAAAGTTTTTAATTGTTTTTCCTAGTGAGAAGAAGTTTCAGCGCGGTTGTCAATCTCCAAAATAAAAAAAAGAAAAGAATGGACACTAATACCGAGGATATTTAGAGTTAAACCAAACAAGGTGGATTCCAAATGTTGAAACTTTGTTATTGAAGCACCAAATTTATCCCTCTCATTATATACATTTGTTTATTGATTATTCATTTTATGTATTAATTAAATTTTAATTTAATTAACATATGTTTCTTAAGTTTTAAACGCTATACTTCACTACAGTTAGAAATTCACATTCCTTAATCCATCTAAGCGGTCTGCTCGTAAAATCATGTCTTTCTAGAGATGTTTCAAAAATGCACCGCACGTATTTTTTTGCCTTCAATTAAGATTCTCAAAAGTGGTTGAGCCGTATTTTAAAAAGTACGACTCAACCGCTTTTGAAGATCTTACCTGAAGGCAAAAAAAAGCATCTCTAGAATGGCAGGATTTTACGTGCAGGCCACTTGAAGGGTTAAAGTAAGTAGCTCTGTACCAGCTGTCAAAAAGACATTTAAGTTGATAAATTTGTAGAAATTCAATATTAGGTAAGCAGGGGTCTACCTCAAACCTCTATGAGGACAAAAAGTTTGGGAACCTCTGCTCTAGATAAACTTTTTATAAATTCAAACCAGTAGGTAATTTTATAGTTATCTTATAAACCTCCCTAACAAATTGTTTCTGTTAACATTTGTAAGAATACTAAATAAGTTGTCTTCGAAGATTATCATATGCTACATGCTATTTTTCATTATATATATTATCAATATTACTCACTTACTTTAGAAGGAAATATAATGTTATGAATAACTGAGAAAGAGTTTTAAAAATTAGCTGCTGTTATTCTGTAATTATTTATTCTTGTCTAATATTTCTGCATAAATTATAGCTGGGATTTAAAAAGCCTAGCAGTATCTTAAATATTGGATTGTTAGAAAGTTCCGGAAGATATAACGTAATTTAAATTGCTTATTACGTTAAGCTTACAAAAAAATTCAAGAAATGAGATATTCTGAAAAAAAAGACCTTGGATCCCTAGGAAAAGGACATAAACAAGGTACGAAATTTGATATATAAATGGTAAAATGAAATTTTTTGAAATTTTAAAAATATTCATCACATATTGATAGATAATTCCATGTGTCTTTTACGTTTGTAATCCTCCTTAAGGTGACGTTGTATACAAAATGTTTATAAAAATTACTTTTATATTGTGCAAAATACCTAAAATCTAGAATTTTAACTGAAAACCAGTACCTTTTTCCAAAATAATTTCATTGGTCCTTTAATCTATCTTAAAAAATGTTCCGGAATATGAATAAATGAGTTTTTCACATTTACCATAAAATCCGGCGTTTAACGCGCACTTTTAACTCAAAAATTAAGATCGAAATTTAGGGATGCGCGTTATACAACGGTTTTAAAAATGTGAGCTTTAAAAATAAAAAAAAAGTTGTGCATAGAAAAAAATTAGACTTGTATATGTATCGAAATACTGTTTATTTGAAAGAAATTACAATCCTTATGAACTTAAAGGGTTGTAGTTCTAAAAGTATAATATTTTTTCTAAAGTTTGTAATAATACGCCGAATAAATAACTTCAAAACGTAAGAACTTTGCGCGTGTACATTACAGGTTTCTTTGTAAGAAAGGGGGTGCGCGTTATACGGCGAATATACCTAAAAATTAAAAATTTCAGTTTAAAAATATGGTTGCGCGTTATACGCCAGATTTTACGGTAATTATTGAGGTTTGTTATGAATTATTACTGAAAATTTCAAATTTAAAAAAAAAATGTCTAATTTCTATAATATTGTATTTTATGACAAATTTTGCTGTTTTGATTCGTTATTCTTGTAAATTTTTTGTGCAAACTACTCCTATGCTTCTTTACTGGAGATTTGATTGCTATTTTTTTTTTTCTTCTACCCTGTAATTTTCTACATCTTTTAATATTCAACATATACCTTAGTAAACTTTATAATTAATGTGAAAAAACTATAATTCTTGTTTATACAAGATATGTTAAAACTTGTCTGTAAACTTTTCCTGTAAGAAAATGAACATGTTTCGCTCAAAAAAAGCAAAGTGTAAGGTTAGCTTGTTTCTAGGGTGCCCAATTTGTAGCTCCTGAACCATGTGAGATATCTCGATCCCCTCGGGTATTCTGCCTTACTACGAAGGATTACCTTCTAGAAAAAATTTGTTTCTCTCTAACAGATCCATAAATATAAGTAAAACAAAGATTAGCGACTAAGAAGCTTTTGCGAGAAAAATATAAACTATAACTTTTANTTTTTGAGTAAATAGCATGAAATGTTTGAGCTGTTCGTGCCATTTTAGTATACACTATTCTCTTCATACTAGAAGTTTTTTAAGAAATTGAAGTGGTGGAAAACGAAGTTTCTTGTAAATGTTATAATATCACTGATGTTTTCAATGTCACCACAGTTGGGGTTCAAGCGTTAGCATGACTCCGATCATATTCGAGAGTTTAATTAACCCCTTAAATGGTTTACACGCCCCTCAAAGCTGGTCACGACCTGTTTGCCCTTACTCTACATGAAAAATAATGTCTTCTTCTTTCTATCTTTGATTTACACATATTTTTATTCTTATTGTGAGATTATTAGTGTTAGTGTTTTTAGACATTCAGTTTGTCACAATTGTACTGACATACTACTCATCTGGGATTTTCTTCGTGATGAAGGCGGGATTTTTCATTAAGGGAAGGTATTTGGATTCTTGAAAATATTCGATAAAGAACAGGAATTGGTGAGAAAATGTGCAATTTGTTGCTTGAGAAGAAATGAAAATGGTAACGTAATCCAACAAAGCCTTATTGCACAGTGTAAGACTTAGTATTACACAATGCTTTAAATTGTGTGTGCTTATATATAGACACACACACACAAAATCCTCTACAGTTTGAAAAAGAGAAATGATTATGAAATATTTTTGTAAGTATGAGATAAATTATTTTAAGATATGAAGCATTCTTCATAGAAAGCAGAGTGTACAGTGACGTTTGAGATAAATAACAGTAGCGGGGTATTGATTCATTTAAATATTTAGTTCATTTACGTCACAACTATTGTATACAGCTATTATTACATTGAAGTTATTAAACTTATTAAAAGATTATTATTAGAGTTTCAAATGATGTGGTTTGTAAGGGAGGAGTTTCTTTGGGGTTCGCTGTCAACGAAGGATTTCAGACCATCTCTCGATCTCTCCCTCTGCCCTCTCTAACTTCGGGGATGACAGAGGCCGGCGTCTCTAGATTCCAGTTACATCCGGCTAGTGGCGGCAAAGGGCCCCTCCTGATGTCAAAGTTTGCCAGGGTGATTCAAGATAAAACCGAGGTTAAAAACTTTAAAAGTGAAAATTAAATGAATTTCTTCCATTTTCGCAATCTGTTAAGTATATTATACTAATTTATATGCAATAAGAAAATTGGGCTTTTTTTAAAACATTTTGGGCAAAAAAAAAAAAAATCACAGATTAACGGATTAAAAAAAGAAAGATCCTCGTAATATATCATCAGTTCCTAAATATAAATGATTAGTACATTAAAACATAAAAAAAACAATTAAGTTAAACCTTTGAATTATTGTATGTTTATCATGTTAAAGAAGTCATTTTAAAATGTGATGTTTCTAAGTTGTGCAGATGTGGTGTTCCTTCACAAAATATGCAGATTCCTTCGATGAACAAGTCTAGCTTTGCTGTAGATGGTGAATAAAAGGAAAGATGCAGCTTCACCCACCAGAGATCCATTTCTTTTACAAACCACGCGTGCATTAGTTGGTGAGCTGCCTTAACGACTTTTTGTGTTTATTGCTTTAAATATTAAGTTTTAACTAAATAAACAATTGGCTAACTTTTAGCGTTGCATTCTCCTTTGGCCTTTTTTTTCCATATTGAAGTATATATATCAAATAATGTTAAAACGAAGAATTTTATATTCGAAACATGATGCATGTCCATGGTAGCCAAGTGCCTATGTCGTAGCCAACGTGGCTTGAGTTCGAGCCATAGTGCCAATGAAGAAACGCCGAAGCATGTTAAATCTTTGGAGGTTTTCAGTCCTTTTCTGGTGTGCTGCAATAGTTAAAAGAGGGGTTTCCAACTCGGGTGCTATCCTCATCACTTGACCGGGGTTCCTCTACAATAGCTGACGTGTTGCTTTATAGTGCGATTATTTTTAACACTAAATTGAACAATGATGCATTTTAAATGTTACGAAATCCTGCATGGTCATATTGGATGTAAAAAAAAAATGCATAGTTACAGAAGGTTTCTTAGAATTTATGAAATGAGCCATTACTCTCATATCCATCTATCTTTATTAATTTTATTCATTAAACGGCACCCCATTGCCACATTAACTGTGTGGTTCATGATGGTGAACTCGTGACCAGCATTATTGATGTCGAGTCGAAGATTTGAGTTCTGGTGCTATTGCAGATGGTTGATGCATGTTGAATCTTT